>VZRH01006098.1:1704605-1729088 GCA_013397555.1 Urocynchramus pylzowi | reverse complement strand
CTAATTTTTAACTGTAAAATTTTTTTTTTTTTTTTTTTTTTTTTTTTGTGTGTGTGGTTTTTTGAGGGTTTTTTGTTTGTTTGTTTGTTTGGCTAGTTCATTCATTATTTTTCAGATACTTTTGCAATTCCTTGTAATAAGTTTTCACCTTACAATCATGACTAATTTATTATCACCAACCACATTATCATCTTACTACTGAACCTTTTATGAGAATGCTCAACAGTATCTCTGTGGAATTCTGTTGGCAACCTCTCCATGACTTTTGAGAATAGTGTCACTTGAATAGTGTCTCCCCACATTTGAGATGTTCCTCAGTTCTCAGTTTTACTTGTATGAATTGAAAAGATCTCCCTCTTTGTAAAACTCCTTGAATTTTTGACCATGTTTTATTTACCCAACCCCACCATACCTCTTAATTTGAGGGTGGTTTTAAATTGTTCATATTGTTCATGTTGTTCTTCCATCTTTAATGACCAGAGGGCTGGAGCACCTCTCCTGTGATTACAGCCTGAGAGGGTTTGGGTTCTTCAGCCTGGAGAAGAGAAGGTTCCAGGAAAACCTTTGAACAGCCTCACAGTACCTGAAAGAGTACTCTCCTGAAGGAGAGGAATTTCAAAAGAGCATATAGTAACAGAACAAGGGGGAATGGCCTTGAGATGAAGGAAAGTAGGTTTAGATTATATATTGATTAGATATTAGAAAGAAATTCTTTACTGTGAGGGTGGTGAGGCACCAGAACAAGAGTAGTTTTTTCCTGAGTTGTGGATGTCTCATCCCTGGCAGTGTTCAAGGCCAGGTTGGGTGGGGCTTTCAGTAACCTGGTCTAGTGAAAGGTGTCCCTGCCCATGGCAGAGGATTTGGAACTAAATGATCTTTAAGGTCCCTTCCAACTAAAACCATTCTATGATTCCATTATCTTTTTAAGAAGCTTCTAAGACTTCTGTCCTCTTTTATTAAAATAAAAATTAGAGTTCTATTCTAGTGATGTGCCCATGAGTTCTGAATAGACCAGTGGTTGTGTTACAAAGAAAAGACTTCAGGTTCAGAGTTATCTGGCTGTGAAGTATTTGAGGCATTCCTGGCACAGCCTCAGTAGGGCCATGGGACATGGCTTCATGGTACCCTGTAAAACACAAGGGAAAAATATGCTGTAAGAATTTACTGAAATCTGTTCCTGGTATAGAAGATGGCAAAACCTGCATGAAGTTTAGTGGAAACAAAATTAAATAATTTTTGAGTGCCAAAGTATGTATTAACAAATGCATTTAAAAATTATATTTTGTTTTCATCATTCAGAGAACAGGAAATGCAATTTGAATTAAGAGCTCTTATCTTCAGCCACTAAATGACAGATCTCGCTTAAAACATCTTGCAATAATTTTGAAAACTTTACTGTCTCTACAAAATATATCAAGGAGTGGGAAAAGAAACAACAAAAACACCTCCCTGAGGCTAAGTTTAGAGCTTGTGAAAGTACACTGGAATGATATTTTCTTAAACATTAGACACTGTTCTTCAGGCTTAAGAGCAAAACAGTCCAAGAAAATCTTAAGGGAGATTTTCTTGATAAGCATTCTCAAAAAAGTTTTATTTCTCTGGCATATGATGCAGCAGTTTCTGATGGAACAAAAAGTTCATGTTGAAAGAGTATATGATGTAATTAATTACTGGAAGGCTAAGAAATATTTCAGTTTTACAGTAGTTTACCAAATCAAGTTTAATAAGAAGAGGAAAGGAACTGAAATTGTATATGATGTCTTAGTTATCCAAAGATATCTTTTCATTTCGAAAGTTGGCATAAATGGAACCTGAATTTTTTAGGCAAAATCTATGAAACAAGACTTTTGGTTAAATAAAAAAGATGGGTTTTTGAACCAGCATGATCAGAAGCGTTAAATTGCTCTTCAGTTAGAAGCTGTTTTATCTTAACTTTATCCTCAGAAGAAGTAAATTATTATACTTGGGTGTTGCTGGAGGCAAAGGTTTCTTCAAAGATGGACAGCTACTACTTTCTTTTGCTTTATTTTTCTTTTGATTCCAATTAAAGAAATCTAGCTGCAACCATCAAGAAGGCACAAGATAACTATGAAATAAATGATTATAGATAAAATCCTCTACTTTCATCTTAGCTTTTTAATTTATAAAAGTATTCAGAAATGCATCTAAAACAGTTATAAAAAAAACCATTAGAAGGCTCTTAAATTTTCTAGCTCTGACACATAGTTTTTATGATGTTTGGCATCAGACAAAAACTGTCATCCTAAGCCTATTTGGAAGTCTGAAGTAGTTCAGGGATTGTTAAAATGAGTAGACTTTTAACATCTGATTTAAAAAGTTAAAATCAATCACAAAAGTAGTTGTCAGAACAAATAATTTCAAAGATGCATGAAAAAATCATCTCTGATATTCTCAGATGAAATTTTGGAAAACATGTTTGTTACCCAAGCTGCTTTCAGCTAAGTAATGAGTCACCCATGAAAATAAAACTCCAATTACTTTGGCAGACTCCTCATTTACAAATGCGTTATAGTAATGCCAAAATCTGTTCCACTGCTTTCAAGTTCAACTTTAGCTATGGAAATGGTGTGAAATGATATCCATCAAAATTCTTTTTAGCAGAACATACACTCTGAGTAGTAATGCATACAATCTAATTTCTTTTCAATAAATAAGGTTTCAAAAAATTGTAGTTCTGTTGATGAAGCTGCCTTCACTGAAGATAGTATTTTCTTATTAATTTCCACATATTCAAGTTTTAAAAGTAACTTTAAGTCTCAAAATATGTCCAAAAAAGTGCTGTGCAGAACAATGTTATGTAGGCTATCATTAGGGAAATGCAAATATGTCAGTCACACTCTTATTCTTGTAGCAAAATTCTTCACAAACCTACAGGGATTTGTTTTACATTAGTTTTCTTTATCTATCTTTCTCTGGGGTGGAAGATTGATCTTAAGGGGCTGTTTCTACACTTCTTTGGCTATATATTTCACGTTTACATTTTAAAAGCTTTCTTGGGTATGGTAGCATCAGCTGGAAAAGCAAGGGAAAGCAAATCTTTAGTGGCAAGGCTCTCATTTCAAATTTTATTACAGTTAGTGTTAGTGCAACCTAGCTTAACAAGTTCATGCAAACTAGTTTCCAATTCTCATTTTTAGAGGTATTTTCCAGGATACTATTTGATTATATTCATGGAAAATATGCAAGAACACAGACTCCATGTTTGTATAAAATTAAAATTAAGATTCTCAGCACATCTCTGAATTTATTGATGATAATTTGTGCATTCCAACTATTCTCAAGATGGACTTGATTAGTGCAAAAAATGCTTGTATCCCTTCACTTGGGAATGCACCAAATCTCTTGCTCAGCCCTTGACACTGCTGTTTGCACCCCAAAAATGAGCCATACAGAGGCCATTTTCTGATGCCTCTGGAACTGCTTGCTCTGATTCCCAAGAGCTCTGGTTTTATAACTTGGTGTGTGCAGCCTTGGAGCATAAGGCTTTGCCTGTCTGCAGTGGGAAACTGAAAACCCCTGGGTTTTCCTTTTGGGGAAAACTTTATTCCAGCTTTTCATCATTTTTCCATTTTCCATCACTGCACAGTCATTTGAAATAAACAACAATATCAACAAGTCTATTGCAATGCAGCATTAATAAGTATGTTATTTTTATCAGACATGCGATGATTTTATGTTTGCTAAATAGCAGCTGTTGTATTTAGTTCTGGGCCATAAGAAAAATGAAACCTAGCTTCTGAAGCCAATATTTATGTATGGAGAACTGGTATTGTAGCCAGTATTGTGGTGTTTGTCCTACCAATAGAAATCAAATAGCACCATCAAAAAATCTATTTACAGACAAGTGTATATTCTAAGTGTTCTTTCCTTATTTTTTACTGTCAATTTTGTATTCCTTTTTAAGCTGCAAACTAAAGTCCCAGAAGGCTTTTAGCATCTAGGTCTGTCCTTAAATGGGTTATGCTGAGCTTAAGTGGGTTACACTAAGGAGAGATTTCTACAACATGAATGAATCAAGATTTAGAAGACTGAGGAGCTAAACATAGGACAGCTTCTTTTAGCATGTGAAATATTAGTAATTGGATTTTGAATACATTATTTACACTTCATCCAGAAATTAAGTGTTTGGCAATCATGCATTTGCAGGTTTTTTCAGTTGTGGGTTTATTGCATTATGTGTGTATAGACATTTAAACAGATTCTGTGCAGCCTCAGCTCAACTTTGCCAGCACTGTTCTTCCAATTGAAATTCTGGGAATTTGAGGCAAGATTGAGAGGGAATGTGGGAAGAAGAAAAGGAATAAATAAAAGGGTGGAAGGTAAACCTTGAACTGATGCTACTTTCATTACCCTGAGGCTTATTTATTCTCCAAAGATCAGATCCTACGAATCTTGTTGAAAGTGAATTTTCATAGGAGCTTGTTTTAAGGAACAAAAGTAGAATCCTAACTTTTTTGTTGTGTGTGTCCATGTCCCCCTAACCTTTTCAATGCTTTTGCTGTTTCAATTTCTAATCTGTCATCAATTTATTAAGCATATAAGTTTCATTTTAAGAATAAATCAAGAAATGTACTGTATATTCTCTGTACCTGTGTGTAAAAAAAAAAAAAATCTTCTGAAATAACAACAGAGCAGAAAGTGTTTTACTCCATTATGCAAAGATTCACATAAGAATAACTTTCTCATCATACAGACTTCTGTTCAAGAAATTTATCCTGCCACCTACTTCACCATATGGAGCTTTAGGAGTGCTAAGTCACAGTAGATATATCTGTAAGCATTTGTGACAGTGCTGAGCACGTGCCTAAATCAGTGGAGATGCAGAACCTGTACACACATAGCACAGATAATTTGAGCAATACTTTCCTTAGGAATTTATTTTCTGTAGTAGGGCTTAGACACTTTATAAGTTCTCCAACATCATGTCCTAATAAAATTATTGTTCAGAGATTCAGACTGCCTTTTCTGCAACCCAAGGTTTGATTTTCTTTGTTGTTGAAATATGTGTTAACTTTTCTATTTTAAGTAGGAGGGAAGAATATATTTCATGTCCTTTTTTGAGATGCTGTTATCTTTCATCTCATTGATCTTGCAAATTTACAGCTGGGGAGAAATATAATTTTAATGGTAGAAAGGGGTATTATTTCACTACTTTAAAATTATACCTGTTACTTTGTTGTTTTTTTTTTTTTTTAACTGAATAAAGAACCCTCAACCTGTAAAAAAAAAAAAAAAAAACAAGCAAACATTTATTTATAATAGCTGTAACTCATGTCTGAAATTTCTAATGGTTGACAAACTTCTCTTCTGCTCTGTAAGCAAATATTCCTTTTTATTCAAAGTACTAGGAGAACAAGACAAAGAGAAATAATGCTATTTCATGCCACATAGAACATCAGTTCGCACTCCTTTTATTTAATAAGGCTAGATCATTTTCCTGCAAACAATAGTATTTATCATTTACCATTTCAATAGCCATTGTCAAAATTGTAACTGTGGAGCCACAGTTTTTGCCTGGCACATAGGGTATAATTTGCTTTTTTTTTTTTTTTGCCTGTGAAAATCATAAAAGAATTTGCTAATAAGAGGGTTTTCCATGCACAAGCCTAAATTTTCTCAAAGAATATGACTATTTTTAGTAAAAATGTAAGATATTTTGCTCTTGCCCTTTTTTTTTTTTTTTTAATAATCAAGCTATAGTTCTTACATACTATCAATAATACAATCCTGAAACTGCTCTACATGGTAGTTTTATAATGGCAATGCTGATACCAAGAGTATGTTTGGGGTTTTTTTTTGTCAATGTTATTCATGTTGTGCATGGAAGTCAAATACTTTTCCATTCCACTGGAATCCTGAAACATTTTGTAAAAAAAACTGTTAAATGCTTGTTAGTATAATGTAAAACAATGAAGATCTACAGATTGTCCTTATAAGAGTAACCTTTATTAGTTTCTATGTTAACAAAAAATGGTCTTTAGTTCAGCTGGGTGCATTTGAAAAGTCTCTTGACCAAGTGGAAGGAAATAAATTTTATGTGAATCATAAGGAAATAAGTTTTAGTAACATCAGTAACATAGACTTACCACAACAGAAATATAACTTTCTGATGTTGCCCTGCTTTTTTTCTGCTTCAGTTAGCTATTTAAACAAAACTTTGCACTCTTGCAGCAAGTCTCCCTTCAGAGAATGAACTTTCTCACTGGGCAGCAAAAATGTGTGCATTTAGTTAAAATGAACTTTCCAGAAACGTCTGAATGAATGGGGAGATTCTGAGCCAGCTTCTAGCAAAAGGCTTATCTACTGCCCCATGTGAAAGCTCAGTATTGTTGTGACTAAAGCTTGAATGGAAAACTGCTGATCTGAGGTAGTACACATTAATGAAGATTCAGACAATGCCATTTTCAGCTATGTACACTACAAAAATGTTACTGGTAGAATAACATAAATCGTGTGACATTCCTTAGGGTACAATATGTGTTCAGACACCAAGCATGTATGAATAATGTTTCTACCAAATTTAATTGCAAGTATGCCTGATTTGCAAAGACAGAGTTTAGCAGGAATATCAAGCGATGTGTGGGATAGCATTAGTGAAACTGTCATCTCTGACTTTTCTACTGCATGTTTTCACTTCTACACTCTTCCACAGTATACCAACTGGTTTAGTTTGCTGTAACTTCACAGCAGTTCAGTTTGCTGTACTTGACACATTTCTGTCTTTTTTATAGTCAGCCTAGAGTACCAACTCCATCAATCTTGGTTATGATAATGCAAGGCTGATTTATTTTCCTTCTTATAACTGCCCCCAAAAATGCAGACCTGAAAAGCAAAATGACTTGGTTGATGAAAACACAGTCATTCAGTGATGCAGACACCTTGATTTCAATGTAATCACAATATTACTAAAAATGGGACTTTTTAACAAGATTACAGTTGCCTTACTGTTATTCACTGTTATACTTCATGTGTAAATGCATTTCAAATCTTTTAACTTTCCAATTAATGGACACTGAACCCAAAAACAAGGATAAGTTTTGGAACTTATTGCTGCCCAGCTCAAACCTGTCAGGTAATCAAATTGTTCTTTTCTTCTCCTGATCCACATTTGTAAATGAATAGGAGATATTTTTGGAATAAACAGTAGCCCGTGGTAGTATTCTTGCTACTCAGTGCTCTTGTTCAAGCAGCTATGTTAAATCAGAACACATGGTAAATCAAGTACTTCATAAAACAATGAAATTGATAATTCTCTTCATAAGACTGTTTATTTTTATTTTAAATTTTTATGGGAATATACTTTCTTTTTATTTTCTCTTTTAATATAATAAATTTATACCAACTTATTCTGTAACTGATGCTGCTCCAGGAGGAGGCAAGCTGTTGTCTTTATACTGCTGTGTAGGAGCCAGCTCCTGACAAGGCTATAAAGGGTACATTTTCTGCCAACTCAAAATATTTATCTTCTGGAAAATTCTTCATAGAATCTGTGAAACAATGCAGTGGGTATTTCTCATGGCCTTATGAGAGTCTCATGGTTCAGTCCATGCCATAGGCACATCAAGCTTGTCCCAGCTGACTGTGACGCATCATGCCTGCTGCTCTTGGGGCTCACCTAAGAGCAGAGGAGATCAGAGATGATCTCATAAGGGCCCTGTTGACTGTCCCAAAGGTATTGGCCTCAATAGCTGTTCTGAAGTCACACCGGACTGCTTGGGTGTAAGAAATGTGAATATGAAATACCAACTCCATGAGACACCAAAGCATCAGAATCTGACTGAGATCTCTCAGGTCAGAGAATTGCTGAGAACTGTGTAGCCATGGCATCTAAAAAGCACATCTTGTTTGTCAGAGCTGGTCTGGCAAAAGTACCATCATCCTAGTACAGGTTTTTAGGCTGGAAGTTTTGCAGTGTTTCCACGGAGACAGAACAATCCCATTGATTTTAAAAGGAACTGCTACTGATTTGCAAAAAAGAAGAGTTAATTATAGAGGTCAAGGCTGCATACTCCATTTTAATTAAGTGACCTCTGAATATTATTTTAAAAATGCAAGTCAAATAGTCCTTTAAAATAAGGGGGGGGGGAAAGAAAAAAGAAATCTTATTTCCCGCTATCTTAAGTGCTATTTTAAAAAAGTGCTCAGTGACAGCAGCAAAATTCAGCTAGAAGATTGTGACACTGCAATTGAAATGCCCATGTATGGCTGTCTATGTAGAAAAAAAAATCCACACCCTGTGTAGCTGATAAGGATCTGTTTGGTGCAGCCTGGACAGATAGCAGCCCTGACAGCTCAGTTCCTCATGGACACTCTCACTGGGGCTGCTGAGCACCTCTGGGTTCTGTAAGCTGCATCGATTGTATTTTCACTGCCAGTAATGGACAACCAGTCATCTTCAACTGTGAGCTAACACTTGCTTAAAGAACCCTTAGGGTTTATGTTATAAGCTTGTTGTGGGTTTCTAAACCCTCTTTCTAAGATATTGTGGGTCGTGAGCAAACCCGTTTTTCAGCTTCAGTGCTGGATCCAGAAATTACTATATATATCCAAGAATTTCAGATAAATTAATATTAGAAAGAATGAGGGGGTTTTTGTCACTAATTTTTGGTCCAGTGGGCCGATGATGTGTTTTAACTGTGAAATTATCTTTAAAGACCATATCTATGAAACATTTCTTATAAAATGTATTACATTTTTAGTTCTGCTTTTGTAACTGGTTTTTTTTTTTTTTAGAACAAGGGGTCTTATTGCAATATTCTATATGCCTATAAATTATTTTGATAGAATAACTTTAATACTATTGTGTGTTCATGAGCTTTCTCTTAATTTGGTGTGCGATGGTGATGTTTTGTATTTTATTTAACTTTTGGGGGATGAACAGTACACTTTAAAAAGGATAAAGCATCTGCTCAGAGTTTTAGGAGTAAATAGGTATGTTTTGAACAGTGCACAATTATCCTAATGCCTCTAAGTAATGTCAGTTCACAGACTACAGCTGTTTAATGGATATCTTTATATATACATAAAATGCAAAATATTTATTGTCAGTCAAGCTCCAGTGAAAATATACAGAAAAGGAAGTAAATCCATAAAAGATTGCTGAAAGCATCCTTCAATAAGTATCTCCATGTTTACAAAAACATTAATAATAAAAAGCTATAATGACTGCTTTCAAAAGAATGTTAACCACTAGCAATGCAGGAAGTGTTTCTTTAAGATCAGGATGTACATATAGTTAAGTAGGAGAACTTTGTATCTCACAGGTGCTCTCCTGTTTCTGCTCATACCATGTGTAGCCCTTCTGATGTATGAACCATTTGGCATGACAATTTATATATAGACAAGCGCATTTAAAATCAATGTCTGAAATTACTTTTTAATTAAGGACATTGTTTCCCATAGCTACAAACTATTTTTGTATTTTTAATTCATTAATAATAAACCTAGACTTTCATTTGTTTTTTCAAGGCTGAGGATTGGTTTTGCAAGATAAAAATTATTTTGACACAGCTATGATGGGATAACAAGGTATCAGTGAAGCTGGTTATGGAATCTCCTGTGATGTAATCATCTAATATACAATGCAGGTTAGTTTATGTTCACTTCCCCAAAGCCAATTTTATTGCTTGACTTTTGAGCAGCCTTACAGTCAGCCCATTGCAAATCTTTCATTAGAAGTCTCTAGTTAAAACTCTGCATTTTGCTTAATATTCTTCTGTGCTGTTTACAACTAAAAACTTAGTAACAGCTAGGACAACTAAAGGGAGCATTCTTTCCTGATCTAAGGAAGAAAGGGTCTGTTACTCTAATTAAGTATGCTTCACTCTTTCTCTGAGAGATGATCAGCTTAATGCAGAAAATCTGCTCATTACTTATGTGCTATACTGAAACAGATATGGTTTCTAATTATAAAAATTGGGGCAAAATAGAAATATTTAAAGCAGCCTGCTAAAAAACAAAATTTCAAAAACCATACAAACAGTAAGTACACAAAAATCTTACTGTGTTTTTTGACCAATTTGTTCAATTAACTCTTTGTAATTATTCTGTGGAAGGAAATTTCACTATAATCTAATGGAGATTTAGTTAATAGGTATAGATGGAAATCTAATTAAGTATTTAACTTCATACTCACCATTTTCAGTGTTTCTGCATTCGTAAAGAGAAAACCAGAAAAAACTTAGAGACCAATCTCTTTGTCTTCTGTGGAGGTATACACATCCAAAAGACTGATTTTTAGGTTTTTAACTGCTATTTCCAAAATATTTCTCCATTGTCTCACTAAAATGTCATAGGAACAGCCTATAGGGAATTGTACTGCATCTATACCAGGTGCTATACAAAAGGAAGCAGTTCTGCTTGATTCACATTTAGACAAGAGAAGTGAGTGGGAAAGCAGACCTCAAGTTAAAAGAAAGAGGAATCTTGGAAGGAAGAGGAACCAGGAAGAGAAAGGATCTCTTGATTCTCACAGTAATATTGTGGGTTTTAGGTAACAAAATCTTTGTGATTCTTAATAAAAATTAATAACTAGTTTAGTGAAAGAAGCACCCTGAAAGGTTCCATTTGTTTTGCAATATATCTATTTTTCACTTTAGTGCAGCAGCTGATTGCACAGGATCAGAGTATCTACATTCCTTTGATCAGCTTGGACTATTTGGGAAAAGAAACAAATATTCCATAGCTGTGTAGCATGAATCACTGTCCATTGTGCTTTTCCAAGGATATATTTTCTCAACAGCAATCATTTGGTTATCTGCTGTGCAGACCAACTAGTCCCACATGCTAGTTCCATAAAATAATAATAAAAAACACAAAAACCCATTATTTTATTACATAGCACCAAATTTGCAAGTGGAGATAGATCCATAAAATCTGCTATAAATTCAGGGCAGTCTTTGCCAAGACATAATCTCTTTTGCAAAGTGTAAATTTCAGAAAGGGGGAGCGATTACATGAATAAAAATCTCAACATTTCAGTAAGACTATTCATTAAACTTCCTTTCATATGCTTTTTCCTTAGCTGGGTTGGTAGAATACAATTTCCTTTAGCTATCTGATCTATCTATTGCAAGGGAAAGCTGCTGCTCTTTCTATTCCTATGTTTTCTTTGCTTTTGAAAATACATCAATTAAAGGAAGCCTAAATATAACTAAGCATTGAAATATTTTTTTGCTGCATTAGAATTATTAAGCACATCTACTTATTTTTTGCAACATATTCAGTCCCATTCTCGCTTATATATTATTTTGCCAAGGCCATAGCTTTGGTTTTGATTATATGGTTCCAGTCCAAATATCAATTGAAGTGATTGAGACTCTACTTTTTATATAGTAGGTACTGGGTTATGCTCCAGTAGCCCAGTGGGGAATTAGAAAAGCAATTACTTTTATTAAGAAGCTTAATTCAATGAAAAGACCTTTTCAAGGAACATAATCTCAATTGACAGCTCATTGTGCCATTAAAAAGTACTGTGGTACTAGGGCATCAGCAAACCAAAGTGTTGCATCTTTGCAAGGGATTTTGCAGTGAGTGCTAATGATTTTGTTCTTTTTTGGGGGGAATTATGCAACTTTATTGAATTTACTCAATCAGTTCAGCTGGAAAAATTGGAAGGTTTCTAACTGTATCATCACTTACTGTTTACTAGGCTTGACAATTATTCTGAATGCCTTTTCATAAGAAGATGTTTTTCAAATACATTTTTTTTAGGAATTAATATTAAACACTTTTTATTCAGAGGCATCACTTTATGCAGATGTAATATCTATGATTTTGACAAGTTACTGTAGTTTACTTTTCAGCACTGTTTATCTCAGGATTACTAAAATCTTGCTGTCTGCTTCCTGAAAACTGTGTATCATCACTTTTTTTAGTTGTTTTGCTGCATTTAATGCCAAACATTACAAAAATAGCATAACTTCTCTATGAACCTTACAGATATTTAAAGCAAATATCTAAGCCATTGTAGTATTTTTTTTCTAGCTGAGGTGTGATTAGAAGGAAAAATTATTACAGACTTAGAGCATTATAATGTGGGGAATTTCTCTTTGTTCTTATCTTATCATATTATATATCCTACTTAATTTATGGCTCATTAAACAAACTTTATGTTTCTGTTGTGTTTCCAGAACATTTTTCTCTTTTCTCTTTGTCATTATTTAATATCTTTAAAATATTGCAAGTTAGTATGAGTTAATATTTGGAAGTGTCCAAGGTCAGGCTGGATGGGGCTTTGAGCAACCTGGTCTCATGGAAGATGTCCCTGCCCATGTCAGGGGGCTGGAAACAGCTGATCTAAAGGTCCCTTCCAACCCAAGCCATTCTGTGATCTATTATTTTACCTGTATGCATACATCAGTTTTTCTCTGACATCTTTATTTAAGGTTATCTTTCTACTCTTTGCATATAGTTCATTGGTTTAATTTTTTTTTTTCTTAAAGCAAGAATAAAGTACATTTATATAATAGTAACTAACAAAGATCTCCTAGTTTTCATATATCTAGGATCCCAAATGTAGCCTTTAATGCTAGAAAAACAAAATCCCACCACCTTTTCATGAATATTCACTAATATGGACTAATTCCTCCCAGTGTATCCTGAATGGTGTAATTTAATAACTTCTAATTGACTACAGTTGTGACATCTAATTAAAAAAAATAAAATAATGTGAAGTGAAGGATTTTAAAACTGTAATTGAGGTCTTTTCATTTGCTGTAGTTTTCAGTCTAGTTAAAGCTCAGGATCTTTAATGCAGGGCACTTTTTCCTTAGAAAGGAGAGAAGCAGCTCTTGTGTTCTTTTGCTTCTGATAAAATTTGCAAATTTGGCCATTCTGGGAATAGACTGATCCCTCACTCTGAGGAAGTAGCTCAGTTATTTAAAAAGTAGCTTTGAGCAATTAGTGGCTGTATCTGCATACTAAAATTGTTTTGCAGAAAACATTTCTGTTTAAAATGGAAATGTGTCATTGCATGGCCAACTTTGCCACAAGTCCTTAGTGGTATGTTGAAAAACCTGCAAGATCTGAGTCTCTGGAAGGGGCTGTACTGTAACTACAATACCATACTGGATCCTTACAGGGACAGAGTGTACAGCATAAGTCTCACAAATTCTTCTCTCCTGTCTCTTTTCAAGTGCTTCATGCCAAGTATTACCTTTCCTAGTGCTTTCAGTCTCAAAGAGACCTTGCACTGGCTCTTTGTAAATTGCAATCCTTATTCTTTTGTGGAAGTGACCCAAATTATCCCTGCTTCCCACTGTGTTTATGTGAGTCAGCTGAGAAACCAAGCAGAATAGGTAACTGCTTCACTTATGCTGAAACATTTTTCCTAGCCAAGTTGCTAAACTAAGTGTCTCTTATCTGCTTGGCCACTGGCTTTCATAAAGTTTACAAGAATTTGTCATCCTGGAGATTTCTCCCTATCCTAGGAACATATTACAAAGGAGCATGGATGCATTTGTAACAACATCAGCTATTTTAAATTTTTCGACTAAAATCAAATGGGGATTATTTAAAATGCTGTTATATCATAAAATTATAGAATGGTAAGGGATTAGAAGAGACCTTAAAGATTTTCTAGTTCCAAGCCCTTCTGCTTTAAGCAGTGACACATCTCACTACACCAGGTTGCTCAAAGCACCGTCCAGCCTGGCCTTGAACACGGCCAGGGTTGGGACACCCATACCTCTCTAGGCAACTCATTCCAGTGCCTCATCACCCTCACATTAACAAATTTCTTCCTAATATCTAACCTAAATTTCCCCTCTTTAAATTTTTACCCATTACTCCTTGTCATCACTGCAGTTCCTGACTAGAAGTCCCTCTATGTCTTCCCTGTAGGCCTCATAAGGATTCTGGAAAGTTGATATGAGGTATCCATGCAATCTTCTCTTCTCCAAGCTGAACAGTCCCAACTTTCTCAGCCTGAAATATATCTTAGTTTTCTAGCAGTAAAATCAACTTTGCATTAAATATTCCATCACCTTTGTTAAAAGCTGAAAGTTGTTTTTAAAAGCAGAATACCATTTGTATAAGACCTGAATTTACAGTCATCTCTACAAATAAATTGAGTTGTAGCTTTATGATGACCATCACAGAATTAAAAACCAAACTAAAACCAACAAACCAAATACAATAAAACAGGAGGTTGTTGAACTTTGACAATTGCAAGCTGTGTGTCTATTTTGTGAAGGTGATGAGGAGCTGGAGAAGTCCCTGTATGTCTTACTCCAGAACCCCACACATCACAGCAATTCTGATGGTTGCAGCACTATTTAGAATTGTTGAACAAGATGATATCTCCCTTTCCCCTCCACCAGTCGTACTTCCTTCAGTATCTATGTCAGGTGAAGCCTCCTACAGAAGTATCAGAGATCAATCAATAAAGAGTAGAAGTGGTGCATAATGTCTGAAATTCCAACTCACAAGTGCTAAAACACTGCACCAAGAATAACTGTATGCAGGTGGATGACTATTCATGCATATGCAAATGCACAATATCAAGGAGATAGTTTCTAGATAATAAGCCTGAATATATAAGTGATAGAAATTAGCAAAATTTTCAGCATCAGGATTGGTTTTTGTTCTGAAAGGGGCTGTGCATGTTTATTCATATCAGCAGACAGACAGAAGTAATTCCATTCAAGACAGTTTTGAAAATAAGGGCTAATCAAAGTGTTTGTTATACATTGAAACAGACTCAGCATTGAAAAGCTATTAAAACGAAAATATTATAAAAACAGTTAAAGCAATTAAAGAAAACAGAAGAAGCATTAAATTAGTTGGTATACTCAAAATCTGAGTGCAAAAAAATTAGCCTAAGAAGTTTAACTAAGGAAGTAGCAAATGGATGCATTGTATTTATTGTTTGGTTTCCTGATTTTGGTTTCATTTAGTTTTAGAAGCAAACATTTCCTATGCCACACAGCTATAATGTTGTAGTTCATATAAGCCAGGTGAATATACACAGTTCCATGGACACATTTTATGTTAGGTATCAAACCAAATTTGCTACTCCATTGTGCTGGCACCATATAAGTATTCACATCAGAGAAACTCCTTGCTCCAGATAATTTCAGTCTAGGGAAGTAAAACATATATAAGTAGTTAAAAGGCTTGCTGTAAAATAGTATAAATGACTGATTAGGTTATCTAGGCAAACACAAAATCAAGTATCTCACATATGTGGTTCTTGCATGTTGCTGTTTAATGCTAAATTCAATATGTCTCTTATTCTTTAAAGCTTAGAAACTGGTGTTGCACATAGTCACATATCCAAAATGGCTCTAGTCTTCATGGTTGAGACCTCATGGTAGTTTACAGAAAGGTTGAACTAGTCAAAAGCAAATTCACAGCAGTCATTTGTCTAATAGACATTTCAGGGCATCTCCAACAGGTATTCACATCATCTTAAAAGTGTCACCATTGCTTTTTGTAAAATTTGTCAGGAGAATGAGAAAGTGACATCAAAACCAGAAGAAATTATTTCAAACATTTTCTGAAGGGGTTCAAAGTCCTCTCCTTCACTCTGCCAGAATTTTAACATTCAATCTGTTCTTGGTGCAAAATGCCTCTGTCACTTCTTTTGATTTAAAGAAATTTTATTGTATCAAAATTCAGTTCATCACATGGCTTTATAGATCTCCTAGGTGGAAAAGCATCCTGGAATCCAGAAGAAGCTGAAAGTGGAATCAAATTCTTGGCTCTCAGTAGGAGTATCAGTACAGTACCATTCCTGTGTTTTGTCCAAGTCATCTTTTCTGTATTGGCTGGCATTCACAGGTAAGTGAGGATGATGAATTATCTTCCTGTGAGGGAAGATTTGCACATTTGTGAGGCTTCAGGAAGAGAAATCTGAACGAGGCCACTGAGGTCATGTACTGAACCACTGGGCAACCCTGGGCAATCTGCTCTTGGTGATGCTGATTGAGGCAGGAGGGTACAACCAGATGACCTCCAGAGCCCCCTTCCAACCTCAACCATTCTGAGATTCTGCTAAGTTTTTGAAACATTACCTCTTTGACTTCTGGCATTATTTCTGAGTGAAAAATCAATTTCCCTGTGGTTTGTACAGACCTTGATTGAGTATTTACAGTGAGAATGATTGAAATGTGTATTATATTTAGTCTCCTGAAGGGGATATGAAAGAAAATGGCCCACTGGTGGCCTAGGCATTGATCTATTGAGTATCAACAAAAATAAGAAATTTGTGGACATCTTTGAAAGTAGAAATTTAGTTACATGGGGATTTTTTTTTCTTTCTGACTGAATACATGAGGTTTGTTATGTTAAAGGAAGATTTAGGAAATCTAAAATTTAAAGGAAATTTAAGATTGCAGTCTTAAATCACAGTGCTGATTTTACATGTGTAGATCTTGGATGTCAATGACAAATAATAGACCAATAGCAAAACCAGAGCAGACAGCAAAATTATCTGAGCTCACCACTGAGTGCTTTACTCACTCACAGAATCCTGCTGCTCTCAAAAACCAGTTTCCTTGTTTATGTCCTATTTATGTGGTGTAAATCTAGAATAAACTATGTTGATATCTGTGACAATACAACTAGAAGAGAATTTAGCTTTTAATATCTTGTCAAACAAAATACAAAGGCAAAAACGCAAAAATTTTTCCTGGAAGCCATATGTGAATCTGTTCTCAGCAAAGTGCATTGATTGAGTTTTTTGTTACAGACCTATTCAAAACACCAAAAGACACAAGCATTTTAATGGTAAAGTATTAAGAATAGAAATTTTATTAACTATTAACAAAACATGTATATAAAACTGAGTTACTTGAAGTATCTGTAATACTGATTTGTATATTACATTTAAATACTTCAAAATAGTGAGCAAAGACAGCATCAAGTACATAAAAGTAGAATTCTTAAGGGATCTACTTTATTTTAGATATCACAAAATATCCATTATTACATTGTTATAAAATATGTTGTTCAACTGATTTAAATGAATCTCTGACATTTCAGCAATACAAAACTCAGATGAAGAAAAAGGAAAATCCTAAATGCCATCAAAAACTATCTAAGAATCTGAGATTTAAGGGCTATATGTAGAGTAGGTGCTAACTAGCCCTACTTGTCACTATTGTTTTCTTTTTCTGATTTCCTTGAATCCACCAAAAGTTTATTTTTGTAGACTATTGGTGGCTTCCTTGTTAATAACTTGAAGAAAAAGTACTCTTAATTTTTTTTCATTGTTCAGCCCACCTTTTCTGCTTTCCTTACTTAAATTTCACTGATACAAGCCATTTTGGGAGATGCTTTTCCAAATTCATTCCATCAGCCCTCTGGAAAACCTTTCTTTTAAAGTAATTAAATGTAATTAGTTCTGTCTTTTCTTCTTACTATTTTTTCTCAATTTTCTTTTAGAGATAATTCTTCTTAAATATTTCTAATTTATTTCAGCTTTTAAGTTCTGTTCATTTTCAGCCATAATACCTCTTGAATATGTAGAATTTTGTGTTGTTAATTATTCTCACCAGTCAGGTATACTCATGCTAACATAGTTTGATATAAAACTCTAGCTTACTAACATAGTATATCTCCTATCAGTTGTTTTTCCAAAAACTTTTTCTTTTGAACACATTTAAAATGCAAATGAAGTAGGACTAATTAGTTAGGTCTAACTAGTTAGAAATGCAAGTTTTGAATTCTTTTAGTTCACTGATGGTTTTATGACAAGTTATACTCAAATATTGTGAATGACAAGCATATGTGTACTTTTTAATTTCAACCCTACTTTAAAATAATTTCTTATAATTCTTGTTCTTTTTCTGATGCTGAATTTTTGTAGGGTGCTTTTTCAAGCTGAGGAAAATTGTAATACCATTAGTTTGCTATATGTTCCTTTTCTTTTCTGCTATTTCCTTATGCTGCATCAACCAGGAAAAAGTTGCCATTTTCTTTTCTGGTTTACCCTAAATGCTTTCCATTTTCATGGAAATTTCTAGATTGGATGAAACCCATTTTTCTCTTCATTACTGATTCACTAGTTCTTTAGTCAGCTATGTCTGTACTGATACTTGTTTAATTATAATCCACAGAAGTTCTATACTGCCTCTGTGGCAGACATACATTCTATGTTACCTCTGTCAATTCATTAATCTAGGGAACAATAGCTATGCTAACTTCTGTTTTTCTCATCAGAAATAATGCAGGGAGATGAATATTATAAGTTTCTCCTGCATATTTATTTTTAAAATCATGACATCCCACTGTTGGCCTTTCATTAATCTACCTGCACAAAGCACATGTGCAGGCATGATATTTAACATAACCAACAAGAGCAAAGCAAAGTCTAGAGGAAATTTATGAAACAGAAGAAGAAAGACTCTACACTCACGAGTCCCTCAATATCTTTCATTTTGTATTTTACTCACAGGAATGATCTCTGCACTAGATGATTACTGTGAATGAAATAAAAGCATCTAAGTTTAATCATTCTGTCCATCAGTTCTTTTAACAATTACAGGGAATATATTATGCTACAATTGTTCTTGAACTAAGTTTAAACTATAACCAAAAGCCTTCCTGTAACAATTACATTGGTCATTGAATGTTAAATAGTGATTCTACATTATGTGTTAAAATTGAACAAATGTTTAAGGATATGTTCTATCTTTTCACACAGTTAAGACAGTTCAGTAAACATACATATGGTAATTAATCTTAAAACCATAATTTAAAATTAAATGCATATTTGAGATATATAAATAAATATATCTTTTTTGATGTCTGCTAGCCATATGCTTCTTTTTTATATCCTGCATATATATAGAATGAAATGTAGTGAAAAAAATATGCATATTACCCTTATAATGCTACATCCAGAAATAGACAGTAAGCACATTTTGCCCCTTACCTCCTGCCCGGGTTAGGTACTATAATATTTGTATAGAGCTTAGTAGTCTTTATATTTTAGTTTTTCAGAATGAGTGAGGTGTTAGACATCTACCTCTTAAGCAATCTTTAACTAAATAATATCTTTTCAGACTGAGCAAACATCTCTCATTTAGTATGGCTAAGGGCTCATTCCTGCATCCAGTTGAAACAAACAGTATCTTTCATGTAGATTTTAGAAGCTTGTAAACCCATTTCCTATTATATCTCTGAAAATACTCCCACTGACCTAAGGTTTGGCCAAGGTCCCTCTTTGAAGTAGGAACAACAGAGGGGGAAAAAAAACTGTACATGGAAGGTAATGATGAGAGTAAGTTGTGAGGGAAAAAAAGCTTTAAATTCACTGAAAGGTACTCTACTATACTGCCTTTGTCCTTACTTCTTTTGTACTTGTCATTTCTTCCTTTAATGCACTAGAAGTAATATTATTAAACCAGAGCTCAGACAAAGCATTAGTAACTTGAGCATTGTTACACCTATATGTCAATCTGTATAACCACTGGCTCATTTGGGATTGTCCAGCCTGTAAAGGAAGGATTTGGGGACACCTAACAGTGGCCCATGGAATTAAATGCATGAGGCATCTAACAAGAAGGCAGGGATGTGCTCTTCATAGTTAGGCATGGTGGGAAGACATGGGGTTATGGGCATAAGTGGAAATGAGAGGTTCAGGCTTGATATATGGAAAAGCAACTTCACCATGAGGATGCTCCAGCACTAATCAGGTTGCCCACAGAAGTTGGTCTTGTACAAAAGATGATGCCTCCATCTTTTGTATATAGCCCCTTAGTCTGATCTGATTTGATCCTAACTAGAGATGTCCTGAGAGTCTTTTCAGCCAGAATTATCCCATGACACATTATTCAAGGTGTGATCTATATACTGGTTCTATAATCTGTGTACTGGAGGGGGCTAATAACACCCCTAGTTACTGCCCAGGATGGCACTGGCTTTCTTCTCTGCCAGGGCTCAACACTCATGCTCAGCTTTCTGTCTGACAAAATTCTCAGGGCTTTTTCAACAGAGTTGGTCTCCAGCCAGGGCCCATCACTGAGGGTTTTTATTTCCCCAGTTCAGGGCTTTGAATTTCATAAGGCTCCTGTCAGACCTTTCCTCCAGCATGTCTAGGTCCCTCTGGGTAGCAGTCCTACCCTTGGCAGGGGTTAATTAGTCCTCTCACCTGCAGACTTTAAGAACAAGTACTCCTGTGTGTCCTTCAGCTCACTGACAAACATGTAAGGGCATATCCTTTATCCTTAAAGATGTAAAGACATATTCCTGGGTAATGACACTCCCTATTGGCATTTAGATAGAGTACAGCCCATTAACCAATACTCTCTTAGCCCAGCCATCCAACCAGTTGCACACATGTCTAGTTTTCACCAATCCAGTCTGTTATGTCCCAGCTTGGACAGGAGACTGTTGTGGGAATAAGCATAGAAAGCCTTGCAAAAGCAAAGTTAAGTACCATCCACTGGTGCTTCCATTTTTCTTTCATCCATATATTCAGTCAGTTCATCACAGAGGACAGTCATATTGATCAGGCTAGATTTATCCTTAGTAAATTCATGTAGATTGTTCCCACGCATCCTCCTGTCCTTCATATGACTCAGAATGTATTCCAAGAGGAGTCAGCCTAGGATTCTCCCAGGGCAGAAGTAAGACTGACTGATCTGTAGCACTTGGATCAAGCAAATAATCTTGTGTGCCAGTGTTAATTCAACAGGTCTGAATTGAGATGCTTTCAGTCTTAAATCTTAATTGCATTAATGAAAGAATAGCTGAAGGTTCTGTTAGAGTATCTGGTATACTGGATAACAAGCCCAGAAAAATAGTTCAGCAGATTAATGTAATTTCCTCTAGTTTCTCAACAGTCCTTGATTTTCTCAAGTACAAATGTATGCTCTGTGGTTTATTTTCTTTTAGCTACCCTAGATTTTATACACACGCATGCACACACACAGATACACACACATATATATATATGTGAATATATATATACACATATATAATACCAGTAATGTGAGTGATAGTAGACCTACAAGTGTGTCTGGGTATTTTGGTTATTTCACAATAATTTTTCCCATCTCAACTGTGTCAATAGGTATATTACTGTGTAAATAAGTATATGGGTCAAGTGGACTATATGTACTATTCTATGGTATATCATTATCACTACAATAATTAATGTAAAGTGATATCAGCATAATCTATGAAAGGTCTTGTTTCTGATGAAATGGTTTGATTCCTTTGGATCCCTATTACTGATTGCTTGTGAATTTGCTGTTTCTGAAGGAAGCAGTGTAGTCTACTCCATATTGACATTTTCTGATGAAAACACACAAACTATAGAATTACTGTGAAGAAAGTGGTTTTTTTTTCCACTTAATTCCATTTTCTCCACAAAGCTCTTCATATAGTGAAAAAATGCTCTAAGGTAGATGAAGCAAATTTTAATAAGATTATTTTTTTATTTAGCAAATTTGATGAACTACATTTATTTCTTAAAACCATATATTCTGCAAAATATTTTCTTTATATATAGCTTGCTGTTACCTTAGCTGATTTCACATGGAGTCAGACTACTTTTCAATAGTTTGTACCTATGATGTTCAGTAATGCCAGCACTGAAGTCAGATTTGTAAGCCTGAACCCTGTTTCTTTCAAAACTACTAATATACTATAACAGCAGATGACTGTTGCAATATATGAAAAGCAAATAAAACATATTGGAAACTGAGAATAATTTTTCTGTTAGGATTCTTGAGTTAGGTACTTTATTCTTTCATGAATCATATAAAAATATAGAGCTCCAAGTTCATCATCGTTTTATTAAATGAGCAACTTAAAGTCATGCTTAGCTATAAAATTCATTTAAATATCCAAACACAGATCTAAGTATATAGTATAATAAATTTAATATTTAAAATTCTGGCTGTGGCTTCTAGACATCTGTTATTTTCTTTGCTGTGAGGGAGTGAGCTGTTAACAGACAAACTCTTCGCATATTTTAATCTGCTTATGGTAAGAGGTTGATTAAAGGAGGGGAGGACAGGAGCATATACAGTTTGGGCAGCATCCTGCCTCTGGAACAGGAGGATGGAGCTTTGTATTGAAACCAGAACAAAGATGCTTATGCAAATGTGCTGTGCACAAAGGCTGCCACTGAGCTCTGTGCTGAGGAAGCTCTTAGCCATAAGCCATAACCCATCTATCCCTGTCCTCTACCTGTTCTCAAAAAGGCACATAATACAGCAGTGTTTCTAAAAGTAGGCATGTGGATAGCAATGTCCTAAGTATTTTCCAGTGGAAAAAAGAATCTTAATGTTAGAGTCCTTCAGTTTGACATCTGTTACATTGATCTTTTACAGCTCAGCTGTACTGAGTTGGCTTTCATCTGTGTGAGGGTTGTTGCTTTCCTAGGGCAAATTAAATTTTTAATGAAGGGGTTAATTTTTCTTCCTGTGTTGTAAGACCTCCAAATTTTTCTTTGGCGTTTTAAAGCTACAAGGGTCAATGGAGTTATCATTCCAAACTGCAAATGAACTTGTGGGACCTTTTCCATTTCAATAGGAACTGAAGTTGGACCTTGTTCTTATACGCAGCAGAAGAGAACAGTAAAGGCCTAAGTTAAGTGAATATACGGAAATTCTGCACAATATAAGAAAATGTATTTTTAATTTTGATCATATTTTTGCAGCAATTTATATTTTTTATATGACCATGTCTAACTGAGAGTGCTTCAAAGCAATTTTTAAGGCAATATGGTGATTCAAAACCAGCCCTCTGCCCGTACCACGAGATGCAACATTTTATTGCAAGGCCTATATAAATTTTGTGTTGTACTGGAATGATTTATCACAATTAAGTAACTATTAGTAACTTGAGGCTCAAATATACTGGGACTGAATTCCTTCCCAGTATAAACGCCTTCCCAGAAAAAGAATCTCTTGAAATCAGTTTTAACAGGAAAGCAGTAGATTAGACACGGGGAACTAAGGGCAAGTACTTGGCATGTGAAGCTGGCATTTGGAAAGATATTTATAAGGTTGACTACTGGATGTCAATTTAAAGGCTAATAGGTATGAGGCTATGCATCTGAGAACATATTTTTCCAAAGTTACGAAAAAAATCTTGTTTCTTTTGGTTTTGTGAGAATATGAAGATAATTGAATGGATTATTTAGAATACAACCTGAGTTCATTTTAGACAATCAAAACTATGTAAAATGATTTTTTTTAGTTACAAATACATTTTTATCTCTGAGTATATGATATAAATACGTACTTATTGCATTTTATAACATAAAGTTGCATTTTACTTGTATACAGTGAGCTCATCTAAATTTTCAAACACTTGGTAAACAAAAAGATGGAGTGTCAATGAGTTTTGGAAATGTGCTAATTCAAAACACTTAAATATCTTTAATGGTGTTCTGGAGAAGCTAATTTATAGAGAGCAGGTACCATTTATGCTGAGGAAACCATGTTCAGTGCACTAGGTGAATTAAGGAATTCTTTAAGAAACCTCTCTATAAACAAGATCAGGCTGGCATGGTTTTGCATGGTTCCTAAAATAAAGAGGATTCCAAGAATTTCTAGCACTTGTGTCTTATTAAAATTAAACCTTTTAAATGCACATTTTGGAAAGGAAGAATGGATACATGTACAAACGAAACAAAAAAAAAATGCTGATAAATGTTTATTTTCAAACTTCAGAGGATTTCTTATATAAAATTATTAGCAATATACCACATGTCATCTACATTGCCTAAAACACCTTTCAAAGCTAGTTTTTTAGTGCCATATATCAACAAAGGGAATATAAATAGAAATTAACGACATTATAATTAAACATTAATATAATTAATGATATTTATATATTATAATTAATCAGGTTCCCAGCTGAAGGTCTGAGGCTTATCTGACCACTCAAGACTTGGTGAAGATGGAAGTTGGCAGTGCATAGAAATCGCTCATTAAACACACTGGGAACCTGTCAGTGAAAGTTTGATCGGCTCCCTAGTTCTGTGTCTTGCTAAATGGTAGGCACTGGCACAAAGACATTAATTTCCATGCCATTCTACTCCGCTCCCTCTTTTTTTTCTTTTTGACTAAATCTGCAAATTCTTACAGGCCCTAGCTGGGTTGTTGCTACCCTCAGAGAGGTTCCGAAACAGGTGCTGAGGAAAGCGGGGGCCCGGGGCAGCGTTCCGCGGAGCGAGGCTCGCCAAGGTCCCTGGCCCGGATGGAGGCAGGCAGCGAGCCGGGCACGGCGGGCTGCTGCTGAAGCGGCCGCCGAGCCGGGCACTGGGCCGGCCTTACCGGGGCACAGCGGCTGCCGAGCACCGGACGGTGCCGTGGCAGGGAGGGCGCAGTCTCTGCCAGCGCCCTGAGCCGCGGACTCCGGCGGCGCAGTGCCCGCGCACCTNCGGGCAGGTACGCGCGGGGCGGGCCGCGCTCGGCCCCTCCGTGCCCCCGCGGCTGCCACAGCCCCGCCACCTCGCAGAGGGCAACGGGGAGGGCGACCGGCAGCCCTGGGCGG
>VZRH01006098.1:1611128-1703556 GCA_013397555.1 Urocynchramus pylzowi | reverse complement strand
GGGGGGGCTGGCGGCGGTGTCGCCGCCGTCGCTGGCGGTGGCCCGGCTGGATGGCCGGTCCCGCGGCTGCCCAGGGCGCCGGGCTCGCTCGCATCCCAGGGCCGAGCGCTCCCTCCGCCCGCATCGCACTGCAGTAAGTTCGCGAGTCGCTGGGCGGCCGGAGTGGTGGGAGCCGCGGAACCGGGGGGGCCGTGATGCACGGCTGTGTGTCTGGGCGTAGTGGAGGGGCTAAGCTGAAAGTTGTAGCTTACCGCGGTGTGTTGAATTTGTCACGACGCTTCGCTTTGATTTCTGGTTACTGCCAATTTGCCTCGTCGACCTATAACACTTTGCTCAACCTCAGTCAGTGTCCTGATGCTGCCCCTGGTAGCCGGGTTCACATCGGTGAAGTGCTGAGACATCCAGTATAGATGCGAGCACAGCGAGGGCAGGAAACAAAAGATGCAGCTGCAAACTTAGGCTTTAAAGGCTGCTCTTAAACTTTACGTGTTGATGTTACGAGGTCATTGTTGTGTTTTGGGTTTGTTTTGTTTTGGTGTTTTTTGTTTGTTTGTTTTGTGGCCCAGTGTTCTGATTCTTTTTTAAGAACAGTTTTATTTGTCAGAAGTGAATGCAATTATATTTTTCATTGTGAGTGTCCTGTTTTGGAGATGGATTAAGGGTTTTCTCATCAGATTACTATATCGTAGGTATTATTTTTCCATAGCTAAACAAGCAGATTGTAGGGTCTTCAGTTCTTCATTGTCTGACTGTTTTTCTACAAATTTGGGTAGAACTTTATTAATTTTCAAAAGCAGTTTTGTCTGGTTGATGTAATGTTAGAAAAAAAAAAGGAAAACTTATAAAACCCTATCATAAAATAAAAAAGGCAATGCAACACGGTGGGGAAAAACAGTAATTGTAGCAGGAGACATAGTCTTTTAAGTTTTTATAAAAGCTACTCGACATTTCCTACTCCCATTTAGGTTAAATGACCTAATGTAGCAAGGTAATAGTTTTTCTTTGCACTTGAATGGTATGATGCACATATTTCGTAAGTCGTTATGCATCCGGAAAAAAAATCCATACCAAGAACCTAATATGCATTCCCAAATGACTGGACTTGTGCTATGCTTTATGGATAACATGACAGGAAATAAGTCCCTTGTTTCTCCCCAAAGTGGTAATCCAGTATTACTCAGAGCTTGAAATGTCTATCTAGTACAGAAGGAAAACAAGCATCAAGAAACATGGGGCATCACAAAGCAGCACTTTCCTCCAGGGGCTTCTCTTTTCTCTTGTTCATTTGTCAAGGTAGAAGGACTTTGTTGTTTGTCATGGCAGGGAAGACCTGGAACAATTATTCAACAGTCTGAAATGTTTGTGGAGCAATATGTTTTACACTGTGAATTTGAAATATTTGTGTACAATTGTTAATCTAATTTAGGGGCCTGCAAACATTAGATGTTGCTGTTCTTAGGCAGGTTTAGGAAAAAAAAAACCCTTTCTTACATTATTTATGGAAGAAGTATATATGAATTGTTATGTACCAGCTGAAATCATCTTTTCTAAAAACCTATAGGTGTATTGAACAATATTCAGTAGCAATGCATGAATGAACAGATATTTTTTAAGAGTTTGTGCAGTATGAAAGTAATAAAGTTAAATGTTTTAAAGAGCACTAGATATTAGATTTTTACTTATAAGGAGGTTCTGCACTGTTTCTGCTCTGGAGCTGCCATTCAGGTGTCTCTATAGGTTGGGTCTAGGTACCCATTGCCTATGGAATGAGATCACTGGAACAGGACCGAAGAGAATGATAAGAGAGTTGTAGGAAACCTGTTAGAGCAGCATTTTGATGAAGCAAAGTGTAAATAGCACATTTAGGAGTAAAGGTAGCAATAGGTTAATGCTGGAAAACTTCAGTCACCTGGCTGGATTGTTGGGCTGGGCTTCTTTTGTTTTGTGTGTGCATGTCACCAGTACTGAGTTCTTGTGAGTGGCACATATAGAGTGAAAGATAATAGCTTGAAGTCATGCTTCATATTTAGTGTAATAAAAACTTAACAGCATATAGCATAGAATCATGGAATAGCTCAAGTTTTAAGAGATCCATAAAGATCATTGATTCCAACTCCCTGCTCCTCATAGGACTAACTGAAACTAAACTGTGTGACTAAGAGCATTGTCCAGACACTCCTTGAGTAGAGATAATATACGATGTTTCATTCTTTTTGAATTGTTATAACCTTTATTAGCTCATAAGCCTCCTGCATACAATTTTAACAAGTCTTTTTAAGGCCTCGAGGAGAAGTGGATGGGGAAACATTTTCATCTGTATGTTGAATTATGGAATAGTGGTGACAATTAGAGGGGAGCAGGTTATAGAAACAATTGGTCTTGTTCTGTGGTTTGGTGTGCTGGATCAAGAGAATTTCAGCCAGAATCCTACTTGTGGAAAGGAGAAAGTACTTGTAAAAGACATTTAGAGTTATTTTGAAGTTATGATAAAGTTCTCCCAGTCAAATCTGGGAGACATCAATACCATGCAGTGCTGTGGAAGAAAAGGATGCTGGCTTCTGAAAGCTCCCTAGAGCTTGTTGCTATCAAGTAAAGTTTGCAACCTGCTTCAGGAATTCCCACCTGGGCTTTGCATTACTGTCTTAAGTGAAAAAATATATCAAGAATATGGACTACACCTTGCTCTGGATGTAATTCCCAATTTTTTTTACACTTGTGTAGATTATGTTCCAAGCGTTACTCTGAAGGAATTAGAGCATGTCACAGCCAGGGTAATCGGTAAAAGTTGGTATAAAAGGTTAGAAACAATCCTTTTATGACAAGAACTCCACATAAAGAAACTCTTGACCTTCAGTTGTGAGTTTCTTCAGTCACTTTTTTGGTTCTTGTGGCACTGACAAAATAATTATTAACAGTAATAGAAAACTTAAGACAATTACTCGTCCATAATTTTAGTTTTTCATAACAGTACTTTATTAATAATTTTCTCCCTGGTGACTTCTTTTATCACTAAACCAGCAAATTGACAGTACTGGAAAGCTGAAGTAGTGTCATGCTGCGTCCCGCTGAGAAGAGTTTGATGTTTGTAGTTATTTTTAATACCTTGCCTAAAAGAGTGAAAAAAAAGTTAAAATTTAGGCTTTGAAAGTGATATCTTGATTTTGTCAACCTGACCTAGTTTTCAGTGCACTAATAATGCTCTTGGCTATGGATAAAATGATCTGATGCAGGTAAAATATTTAGGCTAATTCAGGAAGTTGGGAAATAAATATTTATTTATTTAGTTGAAATTGAGATGAGTAACTGTCCCCAAACACCCTGTAAAACAGCTTTATGCAATGTAGAACACATTTTCTTTTTTAATTGTTTCTGAAGAAAATAAAAGACTTCTCTGAATAATGTTTGCAGCAGTTTAGCCCTGAAGGGATGTAGTCAGTTTGCCACAAGTTTAAAAGCTCTAACAAATGTAAGTATTTGGAGGCTGTTAAATTATTTCTTGTCCTACCCCTTAATACAAGTTTGGAATGTAAGTGTACAACTCTGGCCCTATTGTTTTGCCCTAAAAATTTTTTTTTAAAAGTAAATAAAACAAAGAGAAGCAGAGTTGTAGTCATGTTTTTCAGTTCAGTGTTACTAATTAGACTTCCAATTCTGGGGACTGATTAGCTTTTTATTTTTAGATTTGTTGTTTACTATAGTAAATCATGACTAAAATGACCTCTAGATACTTCTTTCTTCTTTGTTAAGGATTTTAGGAATGACTTTTCTTATGGTGGCAGAAATATTTAGTTAATAGAAATGCCATGAATTATTTACTTATCTTTAGGTTGATTTTCAGCCACATTTTGATTACTTGGTTTGAAATTGTTAGGTGGTTTTTTGTTTTTTTTTTTTTTTTTATTAGACATTGAATGAGATGTCTGGTGCTCAGTAGCTGTAATAAGAAGCTCACTCTCTAGTCCTTGCAGTAGTAACAATCTCAACAGAGATGTGATGAAAATGTTCATGAAAGTTTATGTTGGTGCATTCAAATCTGTGAGCCTTCTGCTGTGATATGGTGCTTTGCTTGCATTTAGGGCTGCCTTGTGGTTATTATGAAACATTCCAGTGTGTTGTTGGTTTAGTCAGAGAATGGGGAAAACTCACGTGGTTAATAGAAATGTCTTTCTTTTCTCCTTTGTCTTTTAAAGCATATTGTGTGAGTAGAAGCAAGGAGTCGAATTTATTCTCTTTGGTCTAAATTTTTCCCCAGGTGGACACTTCTGATTTATAGATTTGTTTGAGTTTGGAAATTACCTGAAATCAATCCTTGATGCTCCTGAAGTGCATGTGGCTTTTCCATGCAGTGACATATTTGTATTTTTGTAGTCTTAGAGAACTGAGAAGCTAAATTTAAGTGAATTAGAGGAATGGCAAATAGTAAGGCAGCTGTATCAGCCTAGGAAAAAATCTCAGGTGGTGTGAAATCAGCAAATTTTGCTGTCTTGCCTTCTGAAAGGAAAAATAGTGATTTCTTCTAAATCTAGACTATAGAGGCTATGGCCTAGGCATAAGAATATGAACCACTGTGTCCTGAGACTCAAGGGTCTGCTGCTGGTTTTGTTTCTTTAATTGTGGATTTTCTCCTGTTTCCTGTATGAGTTTATGAATTAATCAAGTGAATGGGAGACAATATAGTGCCAGAAATAGGTTTTAAGAAGGGAAGAAGGAAAAAAGAGAATAAAGAAAAAAAAGAGATAACATTTATAGCCAAAACAATTCATACTGAAGTAGATGAAAACTGAAATATATGTGATTACAAGCAGAAATGAATTAAACAAGCAAAATGAAATATAATGCTTACTGTTTTTTAATTTTTCAAATGTTTTTTATATTTAGTCTTCAATGAAAACCTTTTTCTAAAATTTAAAACAATTCTGTGAATTGTTTTAAAAGTTTACGTTTAGATATGTAAAGCTTGATTAAATCTCCTTTCTATAACCAGAATGCTGCTTTTGTGCGCCCATATAATATTTTACTCAATATCTTTACTTTGCCTATTTCTTTAGATTTTGATAGCTTGGTCATAATTTAGAAATAAAGTTTTTAAAAAGTTAAAAATATACATTAATGTGTCTATTCTGTCTTCTGTTCAATATCTAAATACCATCTGGCTACCTTCTGTCTCTCATATTATTACTAATGGAAAGTCAAAAGCACCTGCTGGGGGAAATTTTAATTTTAAGATGAGCATCCTTTATAGGTCAGTTGGAGCACATTCTGAATGTATCCAGGTCTCTCAATTCATTATAAAGGGTGCCTGGCTGGTGTGACTTATTCACAGTTTAAAATCTAATTCTGAGACATCCGTCTTTGTGTGAGATAAATTATACCTTTGGATATTTTCTCAGCTAGGAAGGTAAGGAAGAAATTGAACTCCTAAGAAAGTGTCAAGTCTTCTCCATGCATTACTGAATATAAACACAAAGTAAAATAGCCTTTAAACAGTAGTTCATTAGAATGGGCCATGTACCAGAAGTTAAATATCAAAGGACCTATTTTTAAACATATCTAAATAAACAAGTAGTCTGGAGCATTTCTATTTTTCTTCATGTCCCAAAAACATGGCAATGGTATGTTTTTACCAAAAAGTCTGTTTTAATTTGTTATTGGTATAAAATATTCCAGCAGTGCTCTTTAATGAGAAATAAAACTACAGGCCTTTCTAAAAATTCTGGATTTACTTTGAAACTCTGAAGCCTTATGCATTTAGGTTTACTTTGTTCTACATGTCATATACATTGAAAAACTACTGGATCTGTGATAAGGTTTGTCTTCATATGCTGTTGTAAATTTAAATTGTGTAGTACTGCAGCTCCTTCTGCTCAGGAAGTACAGTGGGTCATTTTGTCTGTAATTACTTTAAAAGCACCAATGAAAATGTTTGTGTTTAAACAGCCTGACAACTCCTATGTCATAGAATTCAAACCTTCTAAAGAAGGTTTGAATCTCATATAACAGAGATATAAAAATTTGCACTGCCCTTTGTTAGGCTTAGTGCTGTTGACACAACTTATTTCATAGAAGTAGATTGACTGGAAGAATCCTAGGAAAACTCCCCACTTTGAATATTAGATGTTGTTAAAAACTGTATAGTACTCTGAAAAGAATGTTCTTTTACTTCCTCTTTAAATTTTAAATGCCAAGTGGTTATTTTCTTTTCCTCACATTGTAAAATATCATGTTCAGTCATGAAATGTTTTGCGTTTGTAAATTCAAAATAGTTACTTGTTGCATAGAAAAGCTTTATGTTCTGTCTCAGACTTTCTCCTATAAATATTCACCCAGAAATTACAAAACCAGCTTATATGAGTGTTCAATATATTTTTCTACCCTGTATTGAACAGTTTGCCAGGGTGGTGATTTTTATGTATCTCTGTTGGCGTTGAGAAAAGGAGTCTTGATGAAGCTCCAGTACTTACATCTAGTTGCCTATTCAGTGAACAAGAAGTTATTCAGGTCTCTTCTAAGAATTTTTCTGTGATCTTATTTAGGTCTCATGAGCTGATGAAGTCAGGGTAGGTCATCTGTCAATGACAGAAGAATTTGTAGAATCTTACAGTATTCTGGCTAACAGGAACATATTCAGTCATATTTCAGTGGAGTTTAACAAGCAGGTAGCTGTAAAGGAAACTAATAAGAATATGTGAACTATAGAAAAGATTGTGTACTTTTAAGAGCACTCCTTCAGGGCTTAGGCCATATTCCCTCTGACCTTATCTCAGTTCAGGGCACGTGCCTGATAACTGTGGTCACTCCGTGAAGCTTTTTCATTTTGGATCTTACATTTGTGACTCAAAATGCTGTCCATCTAAAGGAAGAGGTGACCCTTTCAGTACCCCAATGTGATGATATATTGAGACAGTGAGTTCTGCACGATTAGTCCAGGACCCTAACTAAAAGGATAACGACTCCTGTGGGGGTGGAGGAATGCTTTCATCATCTAGAAACCTTGAAAGCTTCTGTAATTCATCCATAATTCATCTACCATCTTAAAGTAAAATTAAATTAAAGTATTATTTTCAAAATCTAAAATAAACTGCTGTGGAACATGGACTTAATGACAGCAGTTTTAGAACTGAGACATTCTTGCTTTGTTTATTTGTACAAAAATCAGATCAAAATCTATGTATCCTGACAAGTTACAACTCTTTGGATTTGCTATTCGGTCAAGCTCCAGTTTGTCTTGCATTATTTACATTCTTGGCAAGTTTTCACTGGAGAGCATCACAAGCAGGAAAGGTTTTCCAATTCTTGTACATATTTCTTGTCACGTTCTGCAGTTTTCATTCAGATTCAAATGCTTCATCCCTTCCCCATATAGAGTTCTTAAATTTATTCGGGAAAAGTTTCATTACTCCTCCCCTGGTCTTGTTTGCTGCTCTCATTCTTTGGAAATGCAAATATGTATTTGACAGAGCAGGTGCCATCTCTTTTAAGCTGAGAGCAAATTATTAACCCATGAAGGAATGAAATGCTGTTTTTCTCCAGGGAACTTGATGCTTGTATTCCAGTATGAGATCTTGTTTCTGAGCCTTGTGCTTTCATATCAATGTGTATGTTGATAATTATGCTTCATAATAACAAATTAATATGAATCACATGTGTAGATCATTACTGCATGTTAATATCAAAATTTATTTTTATCCAGCTCTATGTTTGAGAGACATGTGGACAGTGTACAGAGATGCATTTAACCTGTATGTTTACTTTCTTTATATAACCTGAATGTCTCAAACACTTTAAACCAGTGTCTTCTACAGCCATTTAAATGTTTTAGGGATATGCAAGAAATAGTGTGGCTGTTTAAAGGAAAGTTCCTTGTGCAAAGCAGAAAGTTTGGGGAGATTTTAAACTGTTAAAAAATCAAGCACCTGAAGGCAGAACAGCTGTGGTAATGATTTTCAACCTGTGGGTGTTGAAGAAAAGAAGATAATACTGAGTCTTACTTTATTTTCAACAATGTTGTCATTGATTCTTCAGATTTAACACATACTCCACTGAACAGTTTTTATTTTAAGATAGCCTAAGAGAATGGAAGAAAAGGAGGGAAGGAAAGAAAGTTCATGACTGCATAACCTTTCTAGCTTAATACTTTAAAAGCCTCATAATACTATTAAATACCTTGAAATGGTTGTAAATAGCATGATGAAGACCTTACATATGATCATTAAGTTTGTCATGGAGAAGGATAGGATCTCGTGTATTTAGATGGATTCTTTTGAAGAGTTGATAATGCAGATTACATTCCTTGGTATAGTTGAAGTTGGATTCTGTAAATGACGGCAAGCACATTTACAACTAAAATGGCTGTTTTCATTGGTTATTATCTAGATCATTTTTGAAAACTATATATTGCCAGTAAAATACTTTGTTTGTATGCCCCTTCTCTGTTTTTGTGGGAAGTATGTGTTGTATATGTGGCAAGTGAAAACCCACACTATATTGTGTGGTAAACATTGTAGCATTTAGTTATTTTTTCCAGAGAAAAAGAATTACTATTCATCAGTTTGTCTGTTTTTTTGTTAATTTGTTTGGTTTTGGAGGGGTTATTTGTTTGGGATTTTTGTTGTTTCTTTTTTTTTTTTTTTTCTGGGGGAATCAAAGTGCACATTGTACTGAAAAGTCACTGTGGCTTATATATATCCTTATCAAAGTACTATTAGTGGGGCAGATGAATAGGATCATTCTTCATCCTTCTTAAAAGCATAAGGATAGCTTTACTGGATGAAAGTCTGTCTGGACTAGTATGATGTCTCCTAACAGTGATTATCAAGAAAAGAATAGAAGAATAGGCTGAGGGTGTCCAGAGTGTTCCTTCAGGTTCCAACACTCTGTACACATTTATTATTTTACAGATATCTGAGATAGGCCTGTTTCATTTTGAAGATGGAAGAATTCTAGTGTGCTCTTATTTTTTATGTTCCATCTTTTTTGTCCTCTTTTTCCAGTTCTGCTGTAATCAATTTGCAAATCCATAAAGCTCGGCATGTTATTCAGAATGCAAGTATACCAGGGATCTATACAATGAAATACATTGTTTTATTCAGATTTTTTTTTCTGAATACTTTTATTTTTGAATGCTGTCAAGCACCGAGCTGATCTTTTCTGATTATAATTCAAAGTTTTATTATGTTTCTGAGTGGTAACTCATCAGTGATGAGCTCACTGGTCATCACTTTAAGTGTATTGCTATGATTTCTTTTTGATGTACATTACTTTAGATCTATCAATGCTGAGGTATATAAATCTATTCCAGTGGAGAGTGGAGGATAGCATTAGTAAGCAAGAGAAAGGACAATCAGACTATGAGAGGATTTAGTGCCTATATTGTACCTAAATTCCATATCAACTCTCTAAATCTTTTTCTGTACCTATCTTTATAACCATTTTGGTGCCTGTGTTTAATATTTGATTGGTAAGGATATAATAACAACTAGAATAGTGACTTATTAATCCATTGGAAAAGGGCTGTTTTTCTTTGTGAGTAATACATGGTGAGCTTAAATTTTTTTTAAAAGACACCCTATGCAACAATATAATGTGTCACACCTCTTGCATAAATTTACTCATTTAAAGAATTATTAAAAACAATATTTTAAAAATATTTTTGCAAGTTTACTTTTTTTCGCTTTTCTGTGTTTTCCAATCTTTTAATCTTAACCTAACACAAAATATTCTGCTGCCTAGTTCACAAATACTTGGACTTTGTTAGTTTAGAATACGGGTGTGTTTATAGAAGTATGCATGCCTTCTATATAAATTTCTGTTGACTACATGCTGGATATGGCAGCAAATAGTCATTGCAGTTATGAACATGATTAAATTCATAGCTGTCAGAATCCATCTGATAGTTTAGTTACTTGCAGGAATTGCACTTTGAAGTGGTAGCTGGAGAAACAGTTCTGACCCAAGTGATTAACCCTGGCTGGGGTCACATTAGATCTGAATGAAGTCCAGTACAAGACAAATGTTTTTATTTCCGTCATATGCCCGGCAGAAACCAGCTCTGTAACTGGGGCTATGTGTGTATGCATTACTACTAAATATTTGACATTATATTGCAATATTTCTGTTATTTTTACGGGAATCAACGTCACCATGGTCATCCTCTTTTTATATAGCAGTGGGAACATGGAATTGGCGTTGATCACATGGACCATCACATGTGCTCAGTCATTTACAACCTGGGGAAACATGTCATTAGATGCCTCATGCAGATTGGGGTTCACTGAGCCTCAATTTTGCACGCCCTTACCAGAAGCCACAGAATGTCCCTAAGGAGTCTAAAACATAATCTAAGATGTATAATACAAGACTAGGTCATTAAAAAAGTAGTGTTACAAGAAGAGAGGATTAAATCCTCTGATAATTTTAGTTTAGAATAAAATTTAATACTGAGTCTGTCTGCCTTCTGTGCTCATCTGTGAAGATATTTAAGCAAAGCTGTTACTGTCATGTTTTTTTAAGGTCTCATATTTTAAATACTGAAGAAGGTGTAAACAACATTACATCTTAATTTTTAAATGTGACTATTCACACTGGGAGGCTGTTTCCAAGGATTGTACTTCTGTGAATTTGATGATCACACTTAATTGAAAACAATATATTTCTCATAAATTATTCTGTATGAACTACATATCAGTATTTATAATGCTTGTAAACAATCATGCTTACAAAGTATGTAGATTGGAATTACATAATTTTTTTTAATCCTTTTAGTAAAAATTACAGTTCTGTGACATTTTCTATAAATCTAACAGAAATATTGTCTGGTATTTTGTAGTCTGAACTAATGAGATAGACCTGTGCCCCTTGTTAGGTGTGCAGTAAAAGAATTTACATTGCAAAGAAATCTAAGCAATTTTAGCTCAGGAAGATATATCATTAGTAAAAACTATTGAAAAGTTTCTGGACTAGTAAAATTAATGAATACTGAATGCTATCAAACGACTATTAGTCTGTGGGTCTGAACTGAAGAGGGTAAATATGCTAAAGCAAGACAATGGTAAATGAGGAAGGCTGATGCTGTCAGACTCCTGTTCCTACTCCTTTTAAAGTTTACTTACTCTAAATATACTGAGATACGAGCAATGTTTCTTAAACTTAGAAGTTTTGATGAAAAAATGATGTACAGTTTAAAATCAGAGCACCATAATTCTTACTATTGAGGTGTGACCTCTGGTGTTGTGAGTTTATTTTCTGTGTATTTTCCCCAAGCTGTATTTGTGTCACTGCCCTTGCAGCAGATGCATGGAAAGCATACGCAGGTAGCTTCTAACGTGCTCATACTTTGAGGGAGTTAGATTAGACCATGATGAATTCCTGCCTCTGGAGCTAGAACTTTTAAATTATTCTTGTGTGTGTTTTGACCTTGCTACATTGAAACTGTTTACAATTCTGTTTTCTAGAAATTTGTAAAATATGTACATTAATTCTTAGAGAATTAAAATTTCAGTTATCAGTCTCAGATACAGCCCTGTGTCCTAGACCACTGTTGTTTCTGTATACTGCTCTACACTGCTAATGATCTGTGCATTATATGATAGGGTTTTTTTCTATTGTATAGATGCTATGGTGGTAACAGTCTTAGAAACATGAAAATGTACCAATATAATCTAGAGAATTCTTTAGTAACAATTACATAGTTCTCATGCTACATCAAAATACATACTCTGTCATACATAGAACTAGGTCTTTAAAATAAAAATCTTAATCTCTATGTGTAAGCCTTTTCCTACACCATGGAATCATAGAGTCAGTGAAATGTGCATCAGATGAGCTCAGCTCAGAGTTGAGCTTATTCAACTTCCCTTATTTTCCATTCTTTTTTATAATACTTTGTAAGAAATACTTGTTACATTTCCTCAAACACACCACCAAAAGAGCAGCTAAGAAAGTTGTAACTGTGTCTGTCTTATACTCCATTTTACGTCCCCTGACTGCCCCTACAGCCCTGATTTTTACATCTCTGCTGCTGTCTCCTCCATTTTCATGTCCTTGAGCTGTTCCTGCTTTTCTTTTCCACTGGATGCTGATAATGCACTCGGGGGGATTGGCACTGTGAAAGTGGGACCTGCTTGGGCTCACTTCACATGGTGATAAGGCACTGCTAGTGGTGACTATGGTGGGGGCAACTACAGCAGAGAGAAACTGAATTTCTACTCTACAAGTCAGCTATTTTTTGGTGTTTTTTGTTTTGTGAGGTTTTTTTTTGAGCTTTTTTGTTTGTTTTTTTAAATGTGTGTGTTTCTGTCATTGTTTTTTGGTTTTGATGAGGTTCATTTATTTGGCTGTGAGTGTGTGTGTCCCAAGATTGGGGGAGGCTGGCATGTTTAGGAAATGAAGGGTAAAAAGAGAAAGCATTACAGTATTTTTTTCCTGAATAATTATTGCCTTGCAGAGTAGGTGAGCATTTCCCCCCGCCCCGCCATACTCTTCTGAAATGGAATTCCAGTAAAACTTGAGAATGCTTTCATGTGTTTGACTTAATTGTGTTTTTTTTTTTTCAGTTTCTGCATCTGCTTTGGTTAGTACAGACCTGATATAGGGGATAGTAAGTTTGCTGGTATCCTTTTACCAGTGGGCAGTCACTGCCCAGATTGTCTCATATGACACTGTCACACTTGATTTACATTTTCTTTCAGTGTGGATTGGCTGTATTTCCATAAAAAAATATTTACTTTTCTATTTGGGATGATTACAGCATTTAGTGATATGTGAAGATACCATTCTCCTTTCCTATTTACTGAGTACTGTGGCTAAAATTTATCAATGTGTAAAAATGAACAGCTCCTAGGCAAAGATACTTAGAGTTGAATGAGTTTTTGCTTTTCAAATGAAGGAATAGACTGTATTATTTGCATATGTTGCACTCTGAGGATTGCTTCTTTAGACACCCAAAGTGCTACTACTAAGGATGGTTGTGAGAGAAGATAACAGATTGACTGCCAGAGCAAAGCAGAAGTAAAAGTTTTTAACAACCAGGCACAATCAAATATAATCTGTCATTTTCTCTCCCCACTTTTGTGTGTGTATGTGTGAGAGATATGTTTAGAATCACTTTCTTGATAGGTCAAAACACAGTGATTAATGGTTGTGTGTTTGAGAGATACTCTGGAAATGCTTTTGGGTTTTTCAAAAACCTGTTGACCTGAGTGGAAATGTAGTGATCATGCCTTGCTCAAGCAGAGAAGGAACATTACATTTGCTGAAGGGTCCTCTTGAATCGCAAGAATGCGAGAACAGGAGGTGGAATTTTCAGGAAGGTCACACTCCTTCTGAAGGGTGAAAGGAGCCAGGACTGCTGTTAGTGAATCGATGTGCTGTGGCTTTGGAATGGGTAGAGCAAGGAATCTTCAAGGCCATAAACTAAGCCCCTAGTGAATTCCAGAGCCCAAGAGGAACAAACAATTGTGGTGAGGGAGCAACATCTAGTTAGAGAGATGTAAAGTGGTGCTCAGAAGAAAGAAGCACACTGGGATCAAGGATAAATTAGAGGCTCTCATGTCTGGAAGGTGTCAAGGGCATAAAAGGTTCTTTGGTAAGGGAAAGAAAGATGTGTCTTCATGTTGATGTTGTAATTACTGTGATTTCATATCAAGTTGTTACAAATTTTTTATTATGTTTTGCATGTTTTTTGTTTTGGTTTTTTTTTTTTTATTGATAGTATTCCAGTTTGGACCTATTTTGACAAGCATATCATCTGCATGACTAAAGCCATTCTAAATATGAAAAAGAAATGCTGCCTTACATCATTCCTACTCAAACAAACCCAAACCAGACCAGGCCCAAACCCAGATCACCCATGTGAAGTGGTGCTGCAAAGCCAGTGACATTCTGTGTCTGCGGGGGGTGGGAGTTAGATTCAAGATACATCTGGGGTATTTTAGAATTACTATTTAGATCTATAAAATCTGACTAACAGATACTTATAATCTAAAAACATTTTCTGTGCTATGAAAATATTTGAATTATTAGATAACAGCCATTTAATGAAGTTCATAGGAACTTTTGTTCTATTTGTAAATCAGACGTGAGATAATATGAAGCTGTACTGATGCAGAAGGTTATTGTTCTTTTGAAAGGGGTTTCATATGACTTCATCAGGGAATTTCTGGGCATGTTCCTCTGTGTATCTGTTACAAAGTAACAGATCTGGTGCAGTGTCACTAAGGATGGTATGCTTCTTTATGTAAAGTATTTGTTTATATAATCAGAAATCTGAACTTTATGCATACTTTAGTGTTTTACAGAGATCTCATTTTCAAAAGTAACCAAAGAAGGAAGGTCATGGTGTTCTTGCAACATTAAAATTTATAGTTGCACTTTGTGTCAGAGAAATAGTCTTATAAGAGAGTAGACAATAACAAGACGTGACAATATTTTTCCCTTCTTGATGTTCTGTAGAGCAGGTGAAGTGCATTTAAGGTATTTGGCATGGTGAAATTTGTTCACAGTGTAAAAGACTGTGAAAAAAAATTTGACACAGGCTAAAAGAATTTTCCCGCTCCTTCTCCCAGTCCATGGGCCTTTGTGTGGCTGTGTCATCTGCACTGTTTGCTGTGTATCTTCTGTAAGAGCTAAGATGACACTGGTCAAATGTGAAGGTAATACTAGACTGTCAGATCCCAGACTTTTTGCTCATGGCCTTCGGGCCTCTCCAGGACTGTGGCTCCATGGCTGCTTGCTTTTTGTGACATGAATGGTGCTGTTGGCTGCTCTGCTGCTGCCACAGCAGCAGAGGATGTTACTGATGGGGGTGTGAGTGTAAGGGAAGGGAGCCAGCAGGACTCATCTCCTGGGAAAGCTGGGGCTCCCTGTGCAGCCCCTGCATCGTGGGGATCATTACCTGCTCTGCAGCCATGGAGCTCTTTCCCATATGTTACAGTCAGTCCTTAAACCCTTCTCACCCATTTGGGAATAGATGAATATTAAGAGCATAACTTAATGGTAATGTTACAAATTCCTACATTTTTCAGAATATTTTTCATGAAAAGTATTTAAGCTAGGTAGAAAAAGTACTTTGGGACATGTTGTTCCATTTATTTTTTTAAGACTATCCTCCATAGAAATCACTGGAGAGCTTTTAAAACAGATGGCACGATGTGGGCCATTGTAATGCAATTTTCTTTGGAAAATTCTGTGTCTCAGGGCAAATTTACCGCAAATGGAGCAATCGTGACGTCCCATAAAAGAGAAGACGTGTTTTTGCAACATTTGATAGATCTGAAAAGTATGCATAACTCTGCCAACTCTGCCAAGCAAGCAAGCCTGCTATTTTCAGTAAAATATTTTGGGGCTTTTGGAATATTTTGAAAATGCTAGTACGGTAACTGCTCTGACTATTCAGGAATACTTAGTACGACCAAAATTTTAAACATCAATAAATACAGTATTATCTGAAATTATGACTGTTAAGAAGACATGTTGGATCCTTCTCTACCCTGGAATTTTTGGCAGAATAAGAATATACATTTTTTGTTAATACTGTTTACTGGAACATTTTATTCCATATGTGTAGATTTTAAGGCTATAAAGCAAAGGAATACAGCATAGATAACAAAATAACAATACTAAGGAGTAATCTTTCTGGTTCACAAATAATCAGTGGAAGTATTTATCTCGTCTATTATCTGTGCTATCTTGGACTTAGTAATTAATTAAGCAACTCCTACAAAGGAGATCTGCTGCTTTTATTTTTAATACTTGTTATTAAAAAGGCTAGATAAATTTTGTGAATAATTAAAGTAGGGATGAAATGTGCAAAAGTACATGAAATTATACTTATTTTCATCAGAATATTCTGATGTATTTATATAGAAATATTTAGATTCATAATTTCACCTGTATCATAGGTAGGTTTCTAAAACACTAACGTTGACAGGATAACAGTTATGTTCAATAAACTTAGCTTGAATAAAAGTGAAAATAGGAAACAAACATATGGTGTACATATATTTACAACAGTGTATTTTACAGTGAATTTTTTAGGTATACTAAATCAATGCTTTTAATTCTTCTAAGATGCCAAAAGAAATAACCTTCTTATTTTAGTTATGCCAATTTAAGAAATGTAAGCTAAATCTAGTGATGCAGTTTGTGCCTGGGAACCTTGAGAACTGGAAACTGCTAGCAAACATTAGGCATCTATAATAATCTCTTGAATAATCTTTTGTTTTGTGTATCTAAGAAGGCCAAAATCTGAAAAAGGCTAAATGCACTGAGTATGCCTTTGCTTCCAAAAGCAGAGGATTTGGCATTTTGCAGTTTTGTATTCCAAGCATCATCAGCTTTCTCATAATTTGTTTACTCTTTTTCAGGTACATAGCTATTCTTCCCTCACGGGGAAGACAACACAGCAGTTGAGATTCAAAACAAAGTTATCTGTATTGGTTNTTTTTTTAGGGTGCTTTTACTGGGATGAACAAGTTTTTAGGGTGCTTTTACTGGGATACATTAGGAGAGTTCTGGTCTTTGGGGTGTAGGCTCAGCCCTGGGCACCTCCCCCCAGCACCATTTTGGATAGAGCTTGGCTTGTGTTGAGGAAAAGGGATGGAGCTGCTGGAACTGGATGGGAGCTGTGACATTTTCTAACCAGGTCCCTAGCACGGGTGACTGCAAAACCAGGACCCTGAAACAAACCACAGTATAAACCTCAAGTAATCTAAAAACGACCCCAGATTTCTGGAATGGTGCTATTGTTGTGTATACATAGTTAAATCTGTAAATGACAAGGTTTCATCAAAAGTATCTACTTCCTTTGAACTACTTCATGTGTTAATTAATGGTGTATTAACTAAAGCTAGCTGTACAGGAGAGACAGGGAATTTCAGTTAAAAATTCTGAGGCTTGGTTAATGAGATATCCATGATAATTTTTTATAATCTACAGCACTATTTTAAGTTATTAAATACATTTTTTAGGCATTTAGACTTAAATTTACCAGTTCCAACTTGATATGATAGACAAAAATAAAGCTGTTAAGAAGTACAACTGTTCTATTGACTCGCATAAACTAGCACGGTGTATGTGTTTAAATATATTCAGTTACAAATCTCAGTTCAGTTCCTGACTTTTCCATACATACTTCCTTTGTGATAGCAAGCAAATTATTTAAGAACAAATGCTTCAGTGTGTCTAATGACTTTGAAGCCAGCTGAGATCTAGTCATTTGTTAAAATTCACCACTGGGTCTGTATGAATTTTAAAGAATTTCAGTTCTTAACTTCCTTTCTGTAAATTGGAGTATTTCTTCTTTTTTTATTTTCTGTTCCTCGCTTTTAGAAGAAAGTTGGTCTATACCACTGTCTGTGATATAGTCACAGAATCATACAATGGTTTGGGTTGGAAAGGATCTTATAGCCATGTAGTTTAAAACCCCCAGCCCCCTCCAACCATTGTTAAGGACACCTTCCACCCGACCAAGTTGCTCAAAACCCAATCCAACCTGACCCTGAATGTTTCTGAGACATCCATCACCTCTCTCAGCAACATGTTCCAGTGCTTCACCACTCACAGTGTAAGAAATTTCTTTCTAATATCTGACCTAAACCCACCCTCTGTCAGCTTAAAATTCCCCTTGTCCTATCGCTACCTGCAATTGTAAAAAGTCATCTTTCATGTAGGACCCCATTAGTTACCAAAATGCTGCTGCGTGGTTTCCCTGGAACCTTCTTCGCCCAACCACCCCAACTTTCTCTGTCTTCATAGGAGAGGGACTCCAGCCCTCTGATCATCTTTGTATCCCTTCTCTGGACTCACTCCGGTAGGTCCACGTCTATGTTTGGGGCTTCAGATCAGGGTGGTGCAGGTGGGGTCTCACCAGAGCAGAGTAGAGGGGCAGAATCCCCTCCCTTGCCCTGCTGGCCAAGCTGCTTTGGATGCAGCCCAGGATACAGTTGGCTTTCTGGGCTGCAGGTGCATTGTTGGGTCATGTTGTGCTGTTAGTCCCTGAATATCCCAAGTCTTTCTCCCCATGGCTGCTCTCGATCCATTCATCACCAGCCTGTATTTATGCTTGGAACTGCCCTGACCTAGTTTTGGGACTTTGTACTTGGTCTTGTTTAACTTTATGAGGTTTGCATGGACTCACCTCATAAGCCTTTCAAAGTCTGCCTGGATGTCATTCCTCTCCTCCAGTGAGTAAGTCTTGTCTCAGTTTCTGCTTTTATAATACAAGCACAGAACTTCTAGTTATGTTGCTGTAACATTTTTCATCTGTTCTATTGGTCTAGCCAGGTTGTAAAGAATGATCAGGAAAATGAAGTGTGTTTAGGCATTGGATATCAAAGTGCAGACACTGTAGTTTGGGTCAGAAAAGCAACAGGTTCCCCAGGCTGCATAATTTCACTTGCCCAGTTCATTTTAACTCTGGGATTTCTGCCTGTGCAATCTGAGCAGCTACATGTAAACAATAGTACCTCAAATTCTGAATCACAGATTTGTATGGATGCTTATCACCTGAGAGTGGATTGCCTTTCTCAGTGGTGATTTTTATTTATTTGCTTTTTCTTCTTGTGGCTAATAGTAATTTTTTGTTGGGTAAAACACCCCATGTTACATGGTATGCCTCACATGAGAAAACAGAGGGGCTATCTTTATCTACAGCAAATATAAATAAAACTTCTTAATTACAAAAGTTACTGGGGTACAGCAAAATCAGTTCTGTGAATATCCATTGGAACATATAAGCAAGTTTATTTTAAGTTAATCTTATATTTTTGAGGATGGAGGGTTTATGAGGCTTTAGATGATCTTTGGTGGAGGTTCTCAGAAGATAAAACTTCTGTTTCATGAGGAAGTATAACTTTATCATTTAAAATACAGCCTTTGGAAAAAGAACTTATGAATTGGTTTTAAATAACAAATTAAAGTAGAATATTTTTCTCTTTTTTTTTTAATTACTTGAGCTATACCAAAATGGGATGACATAAGTAAACTGAGTGATTTACTGATTACATAGCTGTGATATTCTTGTGATATAAAGAGGGTATAAGTAGAGCAAACTCTTTTAGGCTTATTTTATATGTAGAGGGATTCAATTGTGCATATTTTAATACAGGGCATGTGAAAGGAATGACTCATAAGTAGCAAATCACTTAATAAAGTTAAACAGATATTCTTTACTGTGAGGGTGGTGAAACACTGGAACTGGTGAGGCTCTGGGGGCTGCCCAGAAAAGTTGTGGATACCCCATCCCTGGAGATGTTCAGGGGCAGGTTGGATGGGGCTCTACGAAACCTGGTCTAGTGAAAGGTGGCCCTGCCCTTGGCAGGATTGTTGGAACTGGATGATCTTTAAGGCCCCTTCCAACCCAAACCATTCTATGACTCTATGGTTTCTATGAACATAACTGTTTTTAAAATTCACACATTCTCCAGTTGATGAAATTGAGTTTTACATGGGTGGCTCCTGGGAAGAGTGTTATATAAGTACATTCTCTGCCTGTTGGTAAGAGTAGACAACACAAGGGGCTTTGGAAAATCTCTGTTTGAAAACTTTCATGGATTGAATCAGAAAGGTAAAAAAGAGAATAATTCTTAACCCCTAAAAAATCTGCTTTTAAAAAAATTGTTTTTATATTCCTGTCTTGCAAGATTTCAATGCAATTCAAGCTCTGTAATATAAATATTTCATATGAAGCCTTCTCATAAAGCATTTAGATCTTTAGTGATGACTTTGTACAAGTAGATGGAAGAACTATTACAATAGTTGCTAAGTACAAACTGAGGTATATAAAACAAATATAGGGTGAAAAGGTTGAAAACCAATGCAAGATGAAATGTGACTTAACAAGCTTGTGCCTATTCATGACTTATTTTTCTTCATAGTTTCTCTTTAGTAATAGAAAGCTGAGCATAAATATTGTAGGTAATTTTGCCATATTCAGGATCACGTTGAAGTTCTACAGTACCAATTCTTAAACTCTTCTAGTTGTCAGTGTAAAACAAAATTTAAACATGTCTGTTTGAGACACCTTTGTTTCAGTGAGTAAACCTTCAGTTGATTTAAGGTAGTTGTACAGGTATGTTCTAAAATTTAAGTTTTAGGATCATAAAGTTGGAAGCAAGGGGAACAACTAAGAAGAACTTGAACATCTGACTTGGAATTCATCAGTTGTGGTGTGTTCATCCCAGTGTTTCAGCTGAGAAATCAACAAAGCCAACAGAAGGGATTGCAGATTGAAGGCAGAAGGACTTCTATAGATGTGGAATAGTGCAATAGATACAGGTTTGCAATTATTTACAATTAGTGCTGCTTCTATTCAAGTGAAGAATATATATTCATGGAGGTAGTACTTCTCTAGTTAGTATTACCAGGAATGGTAGTGCTCTTACCTGATACTTCTGTTCTGTATGGGAGTGGAGTCCAGGAGATTTAATAATGTAATTATTCCTCAATAGAAGCACAAATGTAGTGTTTTGCAGTTGCTATCCATTTTATTATGCTTTTTTTCTTTGTCATTGAAAAGGAATTCCTCAACAATTTAAGCACAGAAACAACAATGAATCATTGAGTTTCTTTTTGTGCTTGTGTATTTATTCTGCTTTCCTCACTTTATTATCCTTTTTGATTTCTGGCTTTTCATTAGTTATAATATTCTAATATATAAGCTGTTTTTGATGTAAGGCTTAAAAATACATTCAAAATAGACTAAATGTTTCATTCCTCAGTAGATGTATTTATTTATTTATTTTGAAAGAAAATGAAAGGAAATTTATAAAATGCTGTTTATTTTGCTTTTTAAAACTATGGTAAAAATGAATTGCACAAAAATGATTGATAGTTTAAGTGATGATGTTTATGATTCAGAAGTAAACATGTAGATGATTTTTAGTTTATGGCAAATATAGTAATAGGAAGAAAAGGCAGACCTGCACTCTAAAAGTGTTCCAGTATGAAGATTATTTAGTAATCGTTTGGCTCTTGACTACAATTTGTGGATAGGATTAAAACTCCCTTGGGCAAAATTGTGTGCATCCCCAGGGGAATTGTGGATGATGAGGAAACATAAGCATCAACATTCAGCAAAGTCAGGGGAAATTGTTTCAAATTTCAAACCAAAGTCTTACTAAGCAGGTTCAGATTTTTTGATCCAACAACTGCACTTTTTAAGGCGAATAGCTCACTGGAGTCAAATTATACTTCCCACATGTTTATCCTGTGTCTCTTTTCACATCTATTTGGGTGTGGTTTATTACTGGATCTAAGCAGGTTGTTCCCAAGTTTGTTGGTCCTACAGGCAAAAGGAAGTGGAATGTGGCAGAACTGGGCATTTGTCTTCACAGGCTGGTGAAGACAGGCTATGCTGTTGCCCTCAAGATGTCAGGAGGGGCAAAGTCCCCCCAGAGTCCCTCCAGCATGTATTTAGCAATCTGTAGACAAAGCAAGCAAAACCCGAGCCAAATCCTGAAGGCTTAGGTATGTGTGTGTGTTCCAGACCTGCAATAGGATACCAGCTACTCTTTTCTCTCAGACCATATAATAATAACCATTAGTTAAAATTGATCTTAACCTACATTAGCCTGAAGTTTCCTGCATCTGTTCTCAGACCTGAGTAAAGTTGGTTTTTTTTTTCTGAAAGTTTCATGTATTAGGAGATACTTCTTTCTGCCAGTCACACTCTTCTCCTATCTATGGAGAATGATACATGCAGTACCAATAATTTCAGTGTCAAGGACTACTGTGTAAAAACATAAGCTAAACCTAAGGAGAATTAATTGCAACATTTAAAGAAAGAAAATGGTTAGATAGAATTCAGAGAAAAACATGCTAGAAAAAGATAACAGAAATGCAGAGATTCTCTCAAGAGAAAAAATATATTTAAAATGCAAGCATAGTGTAAGCTAGCTCAGACAAAGGATGCCCCAGGGAAAAAGGAGACGGGAGCAACTTTTTTTTCTTCTTCCCTTTAAGATGGGAAAAGCACTGAGAAACTCAAATTAACAAAAATGTGCTTTCATATTGAAAAGTGAACATCATGGGAAAAGAACACAAACTTATATTGTATGACAATGTAATCATGTACCTTTGTCAATTAAAAGTGAAATCAGATACCAATTTTTATTTGTTAAAAATTCCATGGAAATATTGTCGCTTTTTAGCTACAAAGGATTCTAAGGTAAGTAATATACTGAAGTCAGTAGGTGGAGGACATAAATTTCACTGTTGCCTTCTCATACCCCTCTGAAAAAAAAATCAGCACAGTTAACCATGTAGGGTTTTCCTATCTGTAAGATGGGGCAATGTGTTCAAGTCTTTAAGTTTGTAAGTCTGTCTGGGTGGGATGGACAGACAGACAAACAAATGAAGAACCCTCAGTCAGAAAATGCACTTCCATCTCTGACCCGATCTCTAGTGTGTAGTTCTGCAAATGCCAGTTCTCTGTCTCAGTTTACTCAATGGCAGTATGTGAACTGCAGGGAAACATTGAGGATGTGAAAAGAGAAGAGACTCAAGTTGTGTTTATGCTGTAGAAGGATGTGAGGCCAAGCTGCCTTTGAGTAATGGCTTCCGCTGTTGAGAACCATGGACCTGTGACAGCCTGGACCTCTGCATCTCTTGGACATGTGCACAGGAGGTCAGGCAGAGGTGCAGAGCTTGTTCTGATGCTTGTGGTGCTGAGCCAACTTGGATTTTCCCTTCTGACTTTGTTTCAGCAAAACTGCCTCGCTCATGCTCTACTTGTGTGCATCCACACCTCTAGTGTCAGTATGGACATGTCATCACAACAAATTCTAGGAACATGCAAATGGCAGTGCTCACTGATCCTTCACAAACCTAGATGTTATTGTCTTCTTAGAGCTGAATTTGAACGTGTCAGGAGTTTTCTGGGTGAATAGAGAATTGTACTTTGAGATGCTGCTGCCACCACCGCACAGTTTACTTCAGATGCAGATACATGTCCTTAGAGGCAAAAGGCCACCTTACTTTGATAACTCATTTAGTATCTCACTATCACTGAACTTTTTTTATATTAAAGCTAATGAAGACATACAAACCCATTTGTAGTTGTTTAGAAGGCTCCACACTATCCCAGTGGAGAGTGACAGTGCCAGCTATTCATATCCCACGACTGCGATAATTTAATCAATTTCTCCATACAGCCCTCTCCCTATGGGAAAAAAATAAATATGCCACATAATAGAAAACAGCCTAGCATGAACTTCTATTCTTTAACCTGCCTGCTAACCTATCTTTATTCTCTGTACAGACTTCCTATTGATTAAATCAGGTTCATATTTTCACAAGTTTTTTATGAGGAATTCCATTGTCCTGTTCCCAGTTGATTTTAAAATTACGCAAAGCAATGAGGACAGCAGTTAACAAATCTTTTCCTCTAGTGCTGTGGAACATTTTTGTCACAAGACTAAAGAACATCTCTTCAAAGGCTTATTTCCGAGCATGAAGTAGGAATTTCTGCCCCAGGAAATTATGGATCATCAGAATTCTTTCCCAGTTGTAAATTACGCTTTTCAGCTTTGCTCTCCTGTAATGTAATCACCCCTAGAGCACCTAAATGTGGAGAGATTTTAATTAAATCCAACAGTTAAACAAAAAAAATCCCTGTAGTTTACTGCCAACAAAAGTTAATTGTTAGGCAGAATTTAGAGGTTGCCCCATGAGAGGGAAATGAAAGAAAAAAGGAAGAATATGTGGCAGATAATATTCAAAGATCTTAACCTCTGTTGATATGCACTCAAATACTTGTTATGCTGGTTGTGAGGAGGTCTGTGTAGACCTCATATTGAGGGAGGCACTCCTGGAGCTGGCTTTCCTGGGGAAGATGGCAGATGCATAATTCGGAAGGCAGAGGCTGTCCTCAGGATGTTTAAGCCAGGATTTTGGAGGAGTTTCAGTGGATTTATAGAAATAGTGGTGGGTGATGTGGAAAGAATTGTTTGCGAGACTGATTCATCCTCTCATCAGAGAGATTTATCTAGTGGATAGCCTAATGTGCTGTGTTCCAGAGAATTTGTTATAGATTACATAGATATACCTGTAAAATCCAGTGCTTTCTGTTCCAGATTGCTTTTCTCTATTTATTAAAGAATATCAGTCTGAGCTTTAGTGATTCAGCCTTCTTTAAAAACTTTTAATATTCAAATAGTATATGTTTTTTTAAATTCTCCAATTTCAAAATACCACCAGCTGTCTAGAAATCTTTTTGTCTAAACAGTTTATTTTCTACTTCTGTTTGGATCAATTTTTTTGTCTTTTTTTTTCTTTTACCCCTCCTAGTTTTAATATGTTTTTAATTAGTCACTTATAAAATCAAAATATTATTCAATGTGATCATTTAGTCATAAAAAAAGGGGTTGAAATTTTAGTAGCCCTATGGAAAAATTTTTCTTATTTAGTCATTGATATAAAATATTAAGAAGGATGAGTAACTCCTCAACTTTTATTTTTCAATTTTCACTTCTTAAATATGTTTTTATAAAATTGTTACTGAGATGTTTTTAACATTGGGAACAGTTCCATGGCACTCACTTGGAGGAGATTTTTGAATTATGTCGTACTTCTCTCATAAGCATAAAATAAATTCCAGTGGTGGTGGGTTTTTTTTTATTTTTTAGTTTGTTCAGCTGTATTATTTAAAGAAAGAAAAAAAGCCTTTATATACTTTTAATGAATCAGCAGAAATGTTATGGTATTTCCTTGTTCCAGATTCTCCTCAGGTTTCATTTATTTAAATATTTATTTCAGTGAAGAAAACACTGAGAAATTTGAATATCATTCTTCTGACTTGATAGGTAATTAACCTGGAAATAGGTTAACAACCTGGGAATAGGTAACAACCTGGAAATAGCAAGCCTAGCAGTTGTAAAATTTAAGATCAATCAGAAGTTGCTTTTAACAAATTCATATGATGAAGTTAAGGTACATGGAGAGTGTCCTGGTTTTGGCTAGGATAGGGTTAGTTTTAAACTTAGTAGCTGGTACGGAGCTGTGTTTTGGATTTACTATGAGAATTATGCTGATAACAGAGTGTTTAGTTGTTGCTAAGTAGTGCTTACCCTAAGTCAAGGACTTTTCAGTTTCCCATGCTCTGCCAGTGAGGAGCTGCACAAGGAGCAGGGAGGGAGCATAGCCAGGGCAGCTGGCCAAAGGGATATTCCAAACCATGGAATGTCACGCTGAGGGTATAAACTGGGAGGAATTGGATGATTGCTGCTCAGGAGAGGCTGATTGCTTCTCAGGTGAGCAATTGTATTGTGCATCATTTGTTTCTCTTGGGTTTTATTCCACATTCTCCTTTTGGTATCTCCCTTTTTTAAACATTACTATTCTTAACAACTTTGCTTCAATTATTAAACTGCTCTTAAATGAATCCTAACTGTACTCAGTAATGTTGCTGTCTTGCATTCTGATTGGTTTTTATCAGTGTTCCATTTTTGTAGCTAACATTTTTCCCTGTCACAAACTAGTAGTAGTGAAATGTTTTCACAAAGATTCAAATATTCTGCTTAGCATGCCACAATAGGGTTTGAGCTGCATGTCTTCTTAGTGTTTACTGATATATTCCATATAAATAATTCAAGAAAGTGAATTTGAGTAATTGCTTCTCTAAGGAATACAGTCCATATCTTTTGTATTAAAATTTAAATGGATGTTTGATATGTCCCAGACTAGTACACCTGGGAATAAAGTAGTCAGTAGAAGTGTGCTTTTAAGTGGTGCTGGTCAGTTCTTTAAAGGGAGAGATTTTCAGCTTGATACAGAAACTGTCACTGATTTCAGTGTGTTAATGTTTATAGTTTATATTTCAGAATTGTTATTAATTTCCATCAGTAAACATCCTTTACTAAATTGAAGAAAAAAAGTGTATCACAAAAAAGACTCTATACTAAATTCAGTGCAAAACAAGGGATGCTTTTATGTAAAATATGCAATGTATGTAGGAAAAAATTGTTGTGTTTTGTTATGTAGCTTCCTTATTTTCATTCATGCCATTAATCCAGCACCAATTATAAGTAATTATATTACTTCTGTATTTGAAAGTAAAGAAACCAGAATGGTGATTAGAAGATATTTTGGTTGGAGGCATTGTTCTCTACAAAGTGTAAAATTAATTGCAGGAACACCTACATGTCTTGTGTACCTATACATGATGCCTACATTTCCAAGAAATGTAGGCAAGAAATTAATGATTATTAGCATGTTTTGGGGTTTTCTTTGAAGAACAGAGAAAATTTTCAGGCAGACACGTAAATGTGTGTTATCTGACAGGTAAAAATTCTCCTCTGGAAAATCCATGATGTCACCCACACTGAAAATCACAGGATCTAGCTAACTGTGGTGATAATGTAGGACCCTACGAAATACCAAGTACATTCTGTAGAGAAGAGTTCTTGATAGGCATAATTGCTGCAACCTCCATAGCAATTAAGGTATAAAATATTCTGTGTTTTTTATTCCTGTTGTTCAAGCAAAAATCAGTAATCAGTCCTGTTGTGGAAAATGGTAGTTTCTGTGGAAGGAAACTTGCTATAGCTTTATCCTGTGCCCTGTCCATGGACTAACTGGCAGCTGTTGAACGTGTGTGTGAGGTGGATATTATGGAAGGGCTGGTGGAAAGCAAAAGATGGCTGAGCATGTCCAAGAGCCAGTTTCTAGGCTATTCTAAGTGTTCCTGTTATGGTAAGCAGAAATAAGTCCCCTAAGGCATGCATTAAGATGAGTGTTGTGCTTTCAGACACGGCAGTGAGGTTGGTCCTCAAAAGAAGCTCCCCTGCCTTCCAGGGAGTTGTGTTGGATTGGTTGAGAAACTGGACGTGTCTCCATGGGCCAAAGTTCGAAGCTGAAATCGGTGTTGTTGATCAGTTTTGTGTGACTGAAGTATTTTATTTTGCCCTGAATACTCTCTGAAAACTCGTCTTTGCTTGCGGGGAGGACTGGATGAGGTGGAATGAGATTGAGTCGTGAGGTTGGCATATGGGGAATTTGCCTCTATGTTTTTTTTTCCTCCACCATATATTCATTTTTCTTTTCTCAGCCAGGCTTCTGTAGAGCAGCTGAGGATTTTGGTGGCATGGGGAGTTCCTGGAAATCTAAGTTGGTTAGCAATGTTGGCTGAATGCTAAGTAATTTGATTTGTATAGTTTTTAACAAAGCTTTGCTTCCTAGTTTGGATATGTGGCCTGGTAGGAATCCTGACAGAACACTTAATAAACTTTCAAATCCAGAAAGGAAAACATGTTATAAAAAGGAGAGTGGAGTTCTAAGACTTATTATAGTCAGTGGCTAGAGGAGGAAGATTTTTTTTTCCTAATTCTTTTTGTGATTAAATGAATGGTTTGTTAATGTCATGTTTCTAGTTTCTCTTATTTGTAAGGCCTGCTTTGTGTCTGGCTGAGAGGGCTGTGAATCTTGCCTAAGTGTATGTTAACAAAAAGTATGCACAAATCTGAGTTGTCCAGAATAGGTCAAACTCGTAGAGGATTGCTGGAAAGTTCCTATCTGACATTGTATGTATTTTAACTGTATGCTGTATTGTATTATTCAGAGAAATTTATCTCTGCATGAACAGGTCAGATCACTGTGTGTGATCTGTTTAGAGCTGCTGATCTTTATTTTGCCTACCAGCAAGCACTGAATACTGTAAAGTTAAAGATTATCTTGATTATTTAATATGTATATTTGATTATTGTCGTAGTTCAATATTCTTTTTTTCCTATGTGATAGTATTATTGTTGATACTACTTTCCTCTTCATATACTTATCTATAGGTTTCTCACTGCATAGCCTTCCTGAAGTACTTAATGAGCACTAAATAAAGTGTAAAGAAGTGAATTTGTATTAAACACTTCTGGAAAAGATAATGCAAATTAGATAATATTTTATTTTACAGAAATTTGGATATTTGAATAGTATATATGTGATCTTCCAGTATCTACCTTAACAAATAACACAAATATGCATTGATGACTTCTGTCATCAGCATCTGTATGCTGTTTGTTTTCTTATAACCACAATATTACCTACATAAAATGGGAAAATGTCACTGTAAAAGGTTTAACTGTGAAAAACTAAGTGATGGAAGGATCTTTCCTTGTTTAGGACTCGGTTGCAGCAGAACCTAACAGGAAACTGAAGAAAGAAAGTACCTAGAAGGTTCTTTTTTCCTTTTGGTGAAATCTTCCCCATTATGTGTCTGTGTATTTCTGCATCACATTTACTGAGGTGGAGTCAGGACCCGGCTGCAGTCCAAAGACCAGTGAGCCACCCTCAGAGGACTGCCTACCTCCCCTTTCCTGTTCCCAGATTACACTGGGATTAATTAGATCCTCCATGTCCCTCACAGGCTTCCCTTTCAAAGGACAGAACTTGGATTTGAGAGTTGTCCAGAATAAAAATGTAACCTTAAATTCTGTTGTATGTTCCATGATAGCTGCTGTCTGAGGCACAAGTTACATCTTCTTCCCTGTGTGTTGCCATGTCCATACTACATTTTTTTCCATTGCTGCCATCTCATTGAGGACATGTATGTTTTGCTACAATTCTGGTTCTAGGCTGAAGAGCCTGGGTGTCTGTTGTGGGGAAGGTATGTCAGAGTTGGTCATTTAGATCTGTTTTCCCTTCTGGTGAGCTGTGTATGCAACAAACTTTGTAGACAGTGGTCAACTAAAGGTATTGCATATGAATAGATTGATCAGACCAGAGTGCACAGCATCATTACCTTGCTAGCTGTAGTAATTCTAATGGTAAGCTGTTTATCACAAATATACATATTAAATAATCAAGATAATCTTTAACTTTACAGTATTCAGCAATGTTAGTTTTTGTACGTAGGGAAGCTAATGTAGTTAAGGATGATGCAAATAGTAAAACTGGATGAAATTGTGGTAGAAAATTTTGGTTAAGTTAAATCAGTTATGCAAATACAATTTTTAAAAAGCAATAAAATCTAATCAGTTGCCAAGATTACAAAAAATATATGCCTACTTGAAGATATAAAACTGTCTTCAATACAATCTAATCAACTGCCAGCAATGAAACATCTCTAATTTGATTAAAATAACCCAATTGACCATAGTTGTTTTTTCTTGAGATCAATAAAAGTATTGAAGTTCACAAGAAAGAATGATAAATTTTCTTACTAAATAGCACATTTAGGTTTTGTAGTTTCTGACCTTTTTCAGGCACTGATATTGATTCAAAGATTTGAGGGCTGATGTAAATGGTACTTGACCAGTTTTAGTCACATTAATGTTATATTTTTCATCCCAATCTCCATGCTCCTCTTAGTTTTTGTTGTTTTTTTTCAATTATATTATACAATTATATTATATATTCAGTCAGATTCTAGGTCTTCCAACTCATCAGATTTTTTTTTGAACAGAGGAGGAATTTTTTGGTACAAATTTTTAAAAGGCAAGACAGCTGTTATTGTACTTAGACCCTTGCTCATGGTATAGTCCATGCATTCAAATCATTCACAAGGAAGAGTCTGAGAGCACTGAAAGCTCTGGGACTGAGTGTCTTCCTCAGTGTCTGCATGAATTTCTTTGTCCAGTGTTGACACTCATATATGTAAAACAGGAAGAAAAAAGGTGTTGTCTAATTGGGTTAATACGGTTTTTTTTTAACCCATGCTTCTGTTCCTAGTAAATTTTTATTTTTCCTTTCTTTCCTCTCATGACTCCTTTTTCTATTCTTTCTTAGCTACCAACATCTCCCTCCTTAGCACTCATTCCATTGCTGTATTAGTCTCTTTTTGTATGAATTTTTTGTTTGCTCTTTTTTGTAATTTAACCCTTATAAATGATACATTGCTAGACATAGGAAGAGATTCCACTTACAGTCTAAAATTAGCTTTCTAGTCTAAAGTGGTCTTCTAGGCAACCTCTGTAATCAATAAAAGATAAATACTACAGAGGGCAATTCATCACATTTTAAGCTTATGTTGGAACTGGAAGGATTAATTGCTGCCTGGGCCACCTGTCTCTTTGTGATGATTAAAGGGAGCGCCTGAGATGACAGTCTCATATGAGGTACCTGGCTCTCAGATGGCTAAAATTAGATGAAAAGGAGCCTACCTGATGTTCCAGGAGTGGTATTGATAATGCATTGCTGTCAGAGGGTCTGTCCTACAGAGGTAGAAACTGTATAAAACTGGGATGAGAAGGCAGCCACAGTTTGATTTTTTTTTTTTTTCCCTGACCTGATTTGTGATGGTACCAACAGTTACATTTGATTTTCACTAGTGACCAGCAATGCTGGTGATGATTCTAATGATGTTCTGGAAATCAAACCCCTACTATTTTGTTAGAATAGTTAATATTTGTGTAGCTCTTATGTGAACCTCTCAGCAAACTGCAGAATCCATTACATTTTGGCATGGAGAGTTAGAAGCTTCGTAGCATTTCTGCAAGGCCATGCAGTGCTGTATAACAATGTAACTGGGTACAAATCCAGTTACAGCAATTCAATTTTACAATCATAAGGAACTAAGTTTACTGATGAGATAGTTGATACTATTTCAGCAGTTGTTACTAAATCAGGAACATCTCCATAAAGTGTCTCCAGATACATTTGATCATAAACAGTTGATAATTTTTAATGCATTCTGAACATAAGCATTTGGAATTAAAAAAAATAGTTTGGAAATACATATAAAGCTATTTACAGACAAATACTGTATGGAAATATTTTGAGCAGAACTGTGCAGGAGAAAATATTTATTAGTTACAAGTATTCCCATAGGAAAACTGGTGCATCCTGGTATTTAATATTTTATATTTTATTCTGGTATATTTGGTATTTATGCTGTATTTAATATTTGCTCTTTTAACAGTGCTGTAGCTCACCACTGAACCAACGCAATTGGAACAGTTCATAGCCTCAAAAACTTCATCCACATCAACTGATGCCATCTTGGCACTCTCCAGACACTGTGAACTGAAGTTAAAAATCTTTATGGAGTTTATTATACCTGGGTCAAAAGGAATATTCTTCTGATATACAAGGAGGACCCTTACTGCCAGTATGACAAGCCAGGAGAAGTGGGTTAACCTTAGCCCTGGAGAGTTCTCTCAGCTTCAGAAATATGCAGAATGTAAGTAATTTTAAAAATATTTAATTTTATGGCTAAATAAAAACTAAGAGTATTTTGAATGTAGAATATAAATTTTTTATATTATTGATAATATTCGCAGCTTAGAAAGAACACACCCAGTTTTTATATTGATGATTCATTGCTTTCAGAGACCATTGTGAAGAAAACTCTCTATTTCACATTTTTTATATGAATATTCTTGTTTGTTTGAAATTGCATCACCAAATAAACAGTAAACATAATAGAAATCACTTTTGAAAATATTTTGTGCTGTCTGGGAAAATATTTTCAAGTTATTTTTTTTTTTTTTTTTCATATCTGAATTTGAAGATTTCTAATAGACATAGAAAGTTGTGTGGTGTTTTTTTCTATGCATTCTTGTAGCTTAAGCCTCAGTGCAAAGTTTGCCAAAATGTTTGCCTTCCTTGTGGGGAAAAAAAGGCATTTAAGGTATTTCTTTACTTTTGGCTTCCCTTTGCTCCTCCAGCACTTCTTGCACACGCAATAGTTCAGAGCCATTGTTTTAGTAGAACTGTATGGACCTTAATTTGAATTTCTGGGCTGTCCAATTTAATTTAACTAAAGTACTAAATAACAATATCTTTAAGTGTGTGATCTAAGACTTTAAAATGCAATTTACAAAAAAAAAATTGGTACCAATATTTTTGAATTTGATATATTTTTTATGTAACATGGCAAGATACCAAAGGTTGTGACAACAGATATCTTTACTTATTACTAAATAATAATTAATTTATATGTAATTTTGTAAAGCTTGAATATATAATTGCTTTGCTACTGTCTTTGTTGAACTTGGAAAGGCAATAAACTGAAAATCATCAAATTTCATTCCGTGACTTGGTAAAGGTTGATTCACTTAAGAAAAGGAAAATATTAATAAAAAAACCCCTAAACATCAAAAGTTCTCAGTTAAAAAAATGCTTTGCTCATTTTTCTCCAGCATGGATCTTGAAGTAGCAGTGGCTCTCCTGCAGGACAGAAGGCTGGGTGTCAGAAGGTGACATTGTGGGGAGGTTTGACTTTGTGGCAGGTGTCTGACAACAAGTGATGGTGATGAGCACCCAGTTGTGCCTTTTGCTAAGGAGTGGGTTTCACTGCAGGACTTTGGAATAAGTGGGGAATTCATAGAGAGGTGGTTTTTTTTTGCATTTATCCTCTGATATGCAGTCTTATCATTTGCTCTGCCTTTTAGATTGGTGTAGAGATTTTACTTCATCTTACCTAAATTGCAACATTATTTTAACTGTGGAAGTTTTTAACTTTCTTGAATTTAAAAAAAAATACAGTATTTATAAATTCTATTTTATTTTGCATCAAGCTGTTGTACTAGAGTGCTAGAACAAACAGTATAGTCTACCAAAAATCCATCTGCCTTGGATCATACTCCTAGTGGCTGACAGTCACTTCTGCCTAATAAGATCACTGGAAATCAACATTACTTTTATACAGCTGTGGTTGATTGTGGCAGGATGCCAGTTGCTCACCAGAATGTTCCATCACTCCTCACTCTCTTCCCACCTTCTGAGGTGGGGTACATTCCGTGGGAGACAGTCCTCCACAAACTTCTCCAGTGTGGGTCTTTTGCCTGGCTCCAGTTCTTTGTTGATACAGAGCAGATACTGTTAGCTGGTGAATGGGAAGAGGGGATGTGCTGAGCTGCCTTGAACTAGGACCAGTAGGAAGTTCTTAAGTACAGGGGGATTTAATTTCTGCTTTTCTTTGGAGCCTAAGTAAATTTGGTTAAGAAAGTTTGCTCATCCATTTTAGGCACTTCGTATGTCTATTCATGCAGAAAGTATTCTCTTTAAAATGCATTTGCTGGTGTTTTGCATATTGACTTTTTATCAGGAGAAAACTCCTTGCACAGTTCCCTTTTTGAGCTGAATCTCCTCAGCCTAAGCTGGCTACAGAATGAGACAGTGTTTAACTTAGGTGGCAGCCTCTGCTCAGGGCACAAGCTCACACCACCTCGCAAGTCTGAAAGCCTTAGTTTGGATCCAGTATAGGAAGGGATATTGCTGCATAGGAGACAGGGCACACTTGGAGGAATGAGGGATGTAGGTTTGAGTCTTTTGAGGTTGAACCTCAGTCTGAAACCATGTCCTTGATCTTTCCCCTATCTGGAAAGAAAGCCTGTCTCATCTGTACCGGTTTTATGAAGAAAACTTGCTGCCAGACTTCACTGAAACACCTGAAAGTATTACACTTTTCAAGAAGAATGGTGGAATGGGTCTGCACAGATTGTAAGAGACATTAAGTGCCTCTTCTTATCTTTAAGAAGAAATAGAGCTCAGGTGGCACCTAGATGAGCTGCTTCTCTCGGCAACAATTGACTTCAGTCATGCAGAGAAAATCTCAAACTATATTTAGATACAGACTGCACAGATAATAAGTACATCCAGAGTTGAGTCATATGTGCATATATAACTCATATAAGTGTGGACATTATAGATCCAGCTGTCTTGGACTTAGAGCATAAATTCCCTTTCTAGTCACCAAAGTAGATGTGTGGATCTTTCACTGTATATAGCCCTTTAAACTACTCCTGTGGATTCTAGTGCTCTGAGAAGAACACGTGCTTTTCACTTTCTGACTGAAAGACACTTTGCTCTACTTCAGTGTAGTTGTTCTTTTTATTAATCTTCTGTGAGCTTGATGATAGTCTGTCTGCTCTGGCAAGTACTGTTAAGCAAGGTCTGCTCCCAGCTCTGTGTGCAGCTACTGTCCTTGTAATCACTTTGAGAAGTTCCTACTACGTCTTGTCTGCCTGTTTTCTTCTTCACATAGTTATAGAATGATTCAGTGCTTTATCCAACTGTACTGTTTGGTGAACCCAAACCCTGAATGCAAAATTTCTTTCTTGAATATGTAATAGTTTTTCTCAATTTCCATAAATATAACTGAACAGCTAAGGAGAATGAGTTCTCCATCACTTGTTCCGAATCAAAAATATTTCCATCTAAGCAACACTCAGAACTTCTTAGTAAGTGAATATCTTCCTGTAAATTAATTGAAGGAATATCTTTATTTTTTTCTTACTGAATTATTTTTGAGCTCAAATCAAGGGAATTTTATGCTTTCAACGTAGGACCCTTCTTTATCTGCCTGCCATATTAAATAATTTGGGGCTTCAATGAATTTTTGGAACAGTTTAAATATTACTTAACAAAAAAAATTCTAAAGTCTAAAGAGTATATTACCTAATACTTGGCACTTTGCACTTAATATGCATATGTGTGGTTTTGGAAGAATAATTATTTCCAAAGACATTTCCTCTATGTCCTTCTTCCCAGTCAAATTAAAAATCTCCTCTCTCCTCTTGTTCTGAAGATAGAACAGTAGAACATACTTTGCTTTACATCTTAGTCTGGTTTTGATTTGCCTCAGAAGAATAGGTGGAAAAAAAAAACAAAAAACCAAACAACTTGGGATAACTGGTGTGGTTATTATATAATAGTGATAATAATGACAACTATAATAATGTAGCCCACACTAAGGAAATAAATACACTTGAGGGAAGAATTTTTTTTTCTCCTTTAGATTTCATAATCAATGCTGGATGTGGGAAGGCAAGGTGAAAAGATATAGGGATTTTTCTGCATAAAACTGTCTTTGCATACAGTAAGGTATGTACAAGGTGTTTCAGGCAGAAACAGTTTGTTCTAAACTATATGGTACCAGATAGGTATTTGTAAGTTGTATGGGTAGCAGCTGAGGGAGCTGGGGTGGTTTAGCCTGGAGGAAAGGAGGCCCAGAGGTGACCTTATCACTCCCTTCAGCTTCTTGGAAGGAGGTTGTAGTCAGTGAGGGTTGTCCTTTTCTCCGAGGCAACCAGCAATAGAACAAAAGCTGTCAGTCAATAGGACAAAAGCTTAAAGTCTCAAGCTGCACCAGGGGAGGTTCAGGTTGGACATCGGGTTTTCCCCTGGGAAGGGTTGTAAAACACTGGAACAGACTGCCAGGGCAGTAGTGGAATCGCCACACCTGGAAGTGTTCAAGGAATGAATGGATGTGGCACTTAGTGCTATGGTCTGGTTGACAAGATGGTGATGAGTCAAAGATGGGATTTGATGATCTTGACATCTTTTTCAACCTAAATGATTCTGTGGTTCACTGATATGTGCCATTCTGTACTACTCCAAACGGGAGCCTGAATTGTAAGGGCATTAGAGAGAAGCAATATAAATAGCTTCATTGTGATTATTGTCTGTATGGTAAATTGGATTAGTTTGGACAGGATTTTTTTAAATCCTTTTTATTAAATGAATTTTGTATCTCCTATTTATTAAACAAAGTTTTATGGCTGTTGTAGTCCAAATTATATGTTAAAAGGAGCTTAGAGGATCCTGCTCCAAAAGCAAGTGTGGAAATATTGAAGGGATTTGAAACAGTTAAAACAAGACTATTTCATGAGTCAGCTAAACTTTAAAAAAGGAAAAAAAAAAAAAAGGAAGCTCTTCCTTCAGTAGGCGGAGAAAAAGACATCTGAGCTCTGGCAGCATATGCACTCTGGGGAAATAGCTTGGTTTTGTCCTTTTGAGTTTGTCAACAAAACATGCCCTGAGGAAAAGCCTGAAAAAAAAAAAACTTCTTTTCAAAACTTTTGGCAGTGATTTTTTCCCAGGCTGGTGGAGGAAAACTTGAGCAGACTGTCACAGACTGAAGATAGAAATAGATGTTAGAGTGCTACTGAAATGACTGTGAGAACAGAAACAGCATCAGCAGCTGCAGCATCTTTTGATGTAGCATCAGTAGCTGCTGCAAGAACTAGACAGTGAAACAATTTTATAGGGGAACAGGAAGGAGGAATTTGTGAAAAAGATCACTGAAGAAAATTGAGAAGGTCAGCAAAAGTTTTGGTTCAAAGTTAAGTTGTCAGAGACTCTTGAGTGGGCTTGGCTCTGTAGTCCTCACAGAGGGAAATACTGTCTTTTACAGTGGGTATGAATGACAATGTTCAGGGAACTTCATATATCTCTGGCCGCTGGTCACCAGCAGCTATGGGCCATTACACAATCCCCAGGCTGCTAGTGCCACATGGAATTGTGCTAATTCTAATGAGGGAATGAGCCTCATCAAATACAATTTGACAAAACCAGCTATTTTTGACTGTGTGGCAAGTGGAGACAGAATATCACTGATGATTACTGAAAATAGTTTTACCCCAAGTATTGGATTTTAGGGTTATAATGTTTCTGCTGCTATTAGTAAAGATGGAGGCGATTAGGTTCTCAAAAAGTTTTGACAGAATCTCTTAGACTGGCTGAAGGGTGCAGTCTTCCAGCTCTGCCTGTACAATATCCCATGCACTTGGGAAGACATCATGGAGAAGGATAATGGGTCTAGTGAGAGATCCAGTCTTTGCATGCAAGGCCTCTTGGGGGTAGAATGGCCAGAAAAAGGGACAAGTTGACAATTTGCAGAGTCAGAATCCTTACCCTAAATCTGTGATTGGGAACTAAAAGTCTAAGTAGGAAAAAATGAAGTGGAAAAAACTACTCAGTGGTTTGGTGGGGCACTTACTTTAGTTCTCCTGAGAGGTGAACTATGCATATTGATATAACACTGTAACTTTTTTCTCCAGATCTGTGAATTTAAATCCTTTGCGCGCATTCCTGTGTTGCACCAATTTGGAGAAAATGGGTTAGGAATGTTACATATTATTTATTTAGACTCTAATAAGATTTATTCTTAAAAAGCCCTGAACTCTGTCCAAAGGGAAGGCTGTTACATACAGTCTTCGCTAATGAGGATATTAGGGCTGACTTTGACTTGTGTTAGACTGAAATCCAGAATAGAGAAGATACAAAGTTGTGAATTTATTTTTCATTTAACCAGTCACGCTTGAGATTTGACCTCTGAAGATCATAAATAAAGATATAATTATCTTTATCATAGATAGAGCTGTTGTGGGAGATTGAAAGCTGGACACCAGTATCATCTGCAGAAATATTAGTGGTTTCTTTCCTTTCTCTAATGAGGGTTTCTGTGTTAGGTCTTGAAGAGAATGTAAGATAGGAATGATGAGTTGCGCTTTTCTGAAGGAAAAAAAAGCTGATAAAAATGCAATAATACAATATGGTCTGGATCTTTGAGGTGGGCGTTCTAATGAGATAAAATGCTTAGTGTTTCTGCCATGATAAATGCCTAGTGACGACTAGCAGTTGTGTTTTTAACCAAACAGAAGCTGATAAATTCTCAAGTTAGCCTGTCAGTGGTAAACAGTATAATATTGACTGTGTTCACAATTGTGAGTGAGGAGGAACCTTTTTATGTCTGTCAGGTGGGACGCTCATGTGTATGCAGAGCTTGTTTCCTGCCTTCCACTGCTTCCACTGAAGAAGGGCATCCAGCTTGTTTCAGGTATAAACTATTTAGGGAAAGGAAAAACTATTTAGGGAAAGGAACAATGTAGCAGGGTTCTGAACTCTTTGCTTTGGTTAAAGGGACTATGAAATTATTAATGAGTTTCTTTATTTTGTGACAAAGGTCGATGCGCTTAAGTACATTTTTGCCCCTCTCAAGCTGCTATATGTTCTAGTTTGAAGCATCCTTTTAGGAAATACTAGCTTTCATAGAACTTTAAATGGTACATAGTAACAGCACAAAGTAGTCACAATGAGTGACTTGGAGTACCTTATTACAGTATTATGTTCATGTCTTAGCTAATTACAGGGATCCTCTCCTGTCTTTTAACTGTACGAAACTTCATATGTCAGCAGCAGGGAGACGTGTTTTAAGAGCAGAAAATAGTGAATTTATAATTGTTACTATCAGCTGGCAAAATTGGGACAAATCTCCTGTTTATAAATCCCCCAGAATCATAGAATTGTAAAGGATGGAAAAGATTCTCTTCCTCTGCAGAACAGAAGATGCTCTTGGAGTATCTGATTTCTTCCAGAGTTCCAATTAAAGGGATTATATTCACAAAATTCAAAACTAGTGTTGCTTCTGTGTGCTGTTGACTGGAGACTGCTAACAAGAGATCATATAATATGAAGAGACTTAATTAATTAATTTAGTAAAAGCAGAGAAGGCAGTAGGCTGTTAGAGTAAATCTGTATTTCAAAGATTTTGAAAAATGATGACAAATTGGTCCAGAATTGGATCAGTTCAATGAAGTACTAGCTGTTTTTAGCATCAATTTCCTTCCTAAAGAGCTGCCTCTGGTTTCTGAATAATTGATTGGTAGGGTCAAAATTATGATGGCTCCAAAAATTGTAACTTTCATTTAGGGGTAATGAAAGTATTAGGGAGCAAATGGTCTCAGTTGTGCTAGTGCTAGCACACTTGTTTTTTCTGTTTTAGGAAAGCTAGTGGAAGTGTTGAAGTTGTGTGCCAGTTTAGGTTTCATACGGAAGAAATGTTAAAGGAATTGAAGAACGAAAAAAATTGATTCAGGCTGTTTGATAGAACTAAGTTGCATTGATCCCAGAATCCAGAGAGAAAATTCTGTTAGAAAAGGCTATCATTATTACAATCACCATTTGTGCATGGAGAAGCACTGGAAACACTTTCTGTGTGATGAATAGGACACTGTCCCATCATCGAAAACATTCGGTGGTTTCACTACAAGCTGATAATTTACCTGCAAGGTTTGCTCAGTCTTGCTGAGCAATGAAACACAGTAGTTCAATACACACTAGTTCAGTACAGATGTTGAATTTGTTATGCTGAGACTGGACACAGGCCCTTATTTTCAGAAAATCATATTATTTTCTAGATTATGCTACTGAGTTTCCAGTGTTTCTGCTGAGGGCACAGTGGCTGTTTCAGTACCTGGGAAAAATTAAGTTAGTCAGAACTCTGGCACTACCACTAGGATCAGGGCTTGTGTTAACTCTTAGATGTACAGATTATTATTTAATTGTTCTTAAATAATATAGTTTTAATAGAAGGGAATGATGAGAAAGTTTTTAGGGTAAAAGTTAATGACTTTGCAATTCCATTTTCAAGGATATCATTGCAAGAAGCAAGTGTAAAGAGTTCTTACAAAGTCCAAACCAGAAACATCTGATAACAGAATCACAGAGTGGGTAAATGAGGCTGAACAGGACCAGCTCCCTTAGTCTTTTCATGTAAGAGGTGTTTTCAGGTTTCTGTGGCTGAGGGTTTCATGATGTGTGGTAGCTGGTAGCTGGTCTTTGAATTCTGAAAGGCAAATGGTGTCATCTCACCTTGCTCTTTATTTCCTTGGTTAAAAATAATGACATTTTCTAGAATTGAAGCTGCATAGGTACATGGTGCCAGTCAGTAACACCTGGTGTTGCAGCATCAGCTGTTACTGGCGCTGAACATATATTGTGTCTGTTACAGATCTGACACATGGTCATCAAATTACTGAGTGTCTATTTATACACTGTAAAATATGTAAACATTGATTATGCCTTTGTTATATTTCCTGTGTTTCTATGTATCTTCCATATTCCTTTTCCTTTATTGTTTGGTTGTTTCTATGGACATTTGCATGTAAACAGTAAGAAGCTTTTGTTTCTTACGAGTTCCTCTGTTCCTGTTGCTTATTCTTATTATAAAGATTTGGTGGATAATTCAATTGGTTGCTGTGGAAATGAGCCTGATGTCACAAACAGAGAGTTACAGTTCATCAAGCCTTTAAGCAACAAAATGAAGGGAGAATGGGCTAATTGGAGAGCCATGTGACTGTAGCAGAATCTCAGCTCTTATTAAAAGCATGTATTTTTAGTCACTGCATTTCTATAGAAGAGCTGGAAAGTGTAATTCAAATGGTGACAATCCATGACTCATCAGACAAACTGAAAAAAACATAGCTCTGAGAGAAAGGATGATCCCACTTCACCTTCATCAGATTCACACTCAATAAATCAGTAACCCATGGTAGGTCCCTTAAGCCCAGCAAAGCTTCATATGCTTAAAGAGAGAAGGGGAAAGCTACTTGTCCATCTTATCCACTGAAAAAATACAGTTTGCTTTTAGCTTTACCACTTCTGCTGTTCTGCCTCTCCTGGGTTTCTGAAGGAAGGAGAGCCAAAGCTGCCTTCCTTGTTCCTCTTGAGAACAGAAAGTTTGGTCTTGATGGCTCAAATTGAGAGTCAGAGGTGTCTGTTTGAAGAAGAGGGGAATTAGGGCTGTCTGATAGTGTCAGGAGACTTTCCTCCATCTGCCATTAATTGGGGTGAAGGGCCCTGGATTGCCTTCCTCTCTGTTGTTTTCTACCAGTTAAAAGAAGCAAAAAATTAAAATGTGCACATAATTACATATGTTTTCATTGTGTTTTTAGGCACTAAAAATATATTGCTTTTGTGTGGCTCTGGAATATTTTTAGTGGATGCCATGCAGCGTCACTGCATAGTTTTGTTGGCTGCACTGCAGACTTGAATGGCTTTTTGAGGACATTACATATTGCTAAATTTGTCTTTAGAACTGTCCAGATTTTGTGTGGGTCATAATTTTATTAAAACCAGTACAGAATGTGGACAAAAGAATTTGTGATTAAATTCCAATGTAATACACTTTTGTAATAATTCTGAAAACAGAAATGCTTGATTTTATTTTAAACATAGAAATTACAAATAGTTTTTGTAATTGCAGATGATCCTGCCTTGGAACAGGGGTTGTACTAGATAGTCTAGAGAGATTCCTTCCAACCCTAAAAATTCTGTGATTCTGATATTGAGACACTCAAATTAGTTGTAGCAGTGATAATAGAGATAGCAGTAATAATAAAGTTTGTTTTGAAGAATGTATTTTCTAGAATTAAGTTGCCTAGTAATAGATGTTTTCGTTCATGAAGGCATACTGAAGAGCTTTACAATGCTTTGTGCACTGTTGTTTCTTTGTTGTTGGTTCTGGTTTTGTTTGTTGTTTGTGTTTTTCTTTTTTTGTTTGTTGTTTTTTAGGTTTTGGGTTTTGTTTTTGTTTAAGTAGAGTGCTGTTTCTACTTTTAGTACGTTCTTTATGTTTGAAATTCACTGCAGAAATGGAACAGACTCCAGTATCCTTGCCTGTATCAACATAAACACTTTGGCAATTCTTGTAACTGCTTTGAAAGAAAGCTTAGGCTGTATATTGTTTAAGAGCCTATAGATAGTACTAGTTGGAATGAATGGAAGGAAACAGTGAAAATTTTATAGATGTTTATGAGAGGAGGATAGGAAGATGGTTTATGAACTAAGTACATATTTGAATTCTTTGTTGAATAGTGGCACTTCAGTACTGGATAGGCTGTAAGAGTTTGATAAATTGCTGAAATTATACTAGAGGTGGTGAAAGCACATTGAAGAGATATGAAGAAAATGAGTGAATGACAAGAGTTCCTGGCATAAAAATATAAAAGCCCTGAAAGGGAAAAATTATTTGAAAATGTAAAAAGGAAGACATGGGAAAACAAAGCAAAATAAATGGCTTCAAATAAAATTGGAGTCTACCAAAACTTGATAGACCAAAATTCGTGTACCTTTGCCATTTTTAAGCCATAGTAGTGCCATGGGTAATGTAAGAAAACAGAGAACAGATGTTAGAAATAGCTTATTAGGACAAAATCAAAGTTGGCTTTTAGAGAAGCAGAACAGTGGACAGGAGCCAAAATAGAACTCAGTACCTAAAACTTAATATTTATAAATTTTGATTTACATTTGCTGTTTGATTATGAAAAATAATAATACTACTGAAAAAACATAATCTTGAAATTGAGAAAAAATAGCTGCCACAGAAGGAGAAGAATTCATATCAAACCTTGGTGGCTAGCCAAAGTTTATCTTGTAAAAACTACTTAAATTACTTTATGGTAACTATTTTTTCTTCTGTAGAGGGCCCTCTAGAAGTTTTTTAATATAAATTCTTTATTATTAAAATCTGTGAAGATGTATACAAGCATTATTGTTTTGTATTTGAAAGCTTGAGTACTTATTTAGCTGATTTTCAGTGAGGGTGAATCCAAGCAAATACTAAAGCTGGAATTTGGGAAAAGCCAAGTCCCTTTGGAGGTGCTCTTATTCGGGAATAAATCAGAAATGGCTGTTCATTCAGATTTGTTTTAGTAGATAAGAAGTTAGTTAATTAGGAATAATCTAATACTTAGAGGAGTAATGATCCATTTCATATGCCTTTAAGTATAGAACCATTTTTTTGTATTTTGTTTCATACACAATGAACATTGTCACATTGCTTGTCAAATCCAGGCTCACTGTTGTATCGATGGTCTAACATGTGATACCTTCCAAGAAGACTGTGACATTATGATATAAACTTAAATGATCTGGACTTTGAGCTCTGGGAGTTTAAGGGATTCACAGAAAGAATGTCAATTAAGTTGTCCCAAGTGGTACAAAAGCACATTCTGAAGTGCTCCCCAGTGTATGTGCTTAAATCACAGCATGCACTGCAGTTCTTCTGTATTAGTTTCAAGAAGCAAGTGTCAGAGTAGCTGTTCCTTCTAATAGCAATCTCGAGATGTAATGACTGACTATGTATGAGGACTACTAAACTGCTCTTCCAACTACAAACTCTTCAAGGCAGATTGTACTCTTAAGTTAAATACTTTGCAGCTCTGTGTAGATGTTGCAGCTTAAAGTCATCCAGTCTTCCAGTCTTCCATTTTTAAAAATAACCTGAGTAAGTTTACATTGAATCTCAGGGTTTTTCTACCAGTAACACATTTCAGAAGAACTTGGTTTTTTGTTGTTTTTTTTGGGTTTTTTTTTTTTGTTTCTCCCCCCCTTTTTTTTAGTCCCTACTTTGTTATCTGTCCACACAGCCTGTGTAGCATGTTTGGCTAGCAACACCTTCTCAACCCCCTAAACAAAACAAAGAAAAAAGACCCAAGCAAATCCAGTCATCTCTACAGCTTAGCATCCTATCCCTGGGAGGCATGCATCTCTAAAGTTTTGTAAGCATTCCAGGCACAAATCTGTCAGTCTTTATTCAGGGTCTATCTGGACATAAAAAGTAAATCTAATATTGTATAATTATGAAGAGTGGGTTATAATCACATCTCCTTTTAGTTATTTTAGTTGAAACTAGCAATAAATATGGTCTCTGCACTACAGAAAATCTTTGGCTTGAAACTGAGGTAGACCTCATGAAGTGTTGTGTTGTATGTAGTGAATCAAAAATCTGTGTAAACTGCTCTAAATAACTTTGGTTAATGAATAAGGAATATATCATGTCACTGCATTTTTGTTATGTTAAATTTGCTGGTTCTACTTCGGGTTTTATCCGGGAAATTGTTATTTAAGGTAAGAAATGACATAATTTTCTTGGATGGGAATTTCCATCTGTATGTTCAGCAAGTTGTTCTGTCCCATGCAGAAAGAGTTTGTCATGTCCTGTTTTTGAAAGAATTTTCATGTCCTGTCTTTCCTCCCAGGAGTTACGATACCCAGGCATATGCAAGAGCTCTTTTCACATGGATTTGCTCTTCATGCTGCCAGTGATTGAAAAGTTGTGTTCTCTTGCTGCTGTATGCCAAAGAGTAGAGGTGGTGCTTGGGGCAAACTGTTAGGGTTTTTAATTGTGATTAATCATATATATAGCAGCAGGTGAGTATTTTAAGTTCTTCTCTTATTCAGACCGCTAATGCATAACTATGAACTTGTGTCTAATAGCATTCTAATATTTTTATACCAAGCCTCTTACAGACCTCCTACTCATACAACTATCTTTCAAAAACAAAGAATGATAATAGTAAAAAGAAACCCATATACCACAGTTGTCAAAGAGGTTTAGTTTGAAAGAATTGATCATCTGCTTTGTTTTAAAGACTGTGAAGCATCTCTGGGGATTTGATTTCTGCATTGTTTTACTAAATGTCTACGTTAAACTGTGCAGTATTTCTCAGAAGCACTCTCTCAATGCCTTTTATTTTTTATGAAGTGGATTCCACCTCATTTTCTTTCTTCTTTTTTGAAAGAGAATGCAACTGTTTCCTATTTCTTCCATCTGTTTCATTTTTTCACAATAATTATTGGTTTTTATTGACTAAACAGGTGGAAGAAATAGAAAACACTTTCATCCCTTTCACAAAAGGAGAATAAGGTCCATTATCATAGCAGATGTTTGTTTCCACTATGTATCTATTTTTGTAGTAATTTCTTAGTGTTAAGAATTACACAGCGTATCAGTCTTGTCCTAATCTTTCATGAGCACTTGACAGGAGAGATTCCCACTTTTATTGATAGACTTTCAGTCTAATGTAAATAGTAGTCTTCTATATAATTCAGAAAAAAATATTTCCTTTGCATCCGTGTTCTAGAGCTGTATTTTGTTTTCTCCCCCATTTTATGTATTTAGTCTTAGATAAAAGTCTAGTAGCTTATGTTGTACAACTTCAGTGACTGATGAGCTTTGTAAAAGTTGCCAGAATTTGGCCAGCCCTTGCCAAATGACCATGAATAGGTAGCTTTGGAGCTTGCTATTAGAACTGAGATTTTTCAAACTGCTTTTTTGGTTGGCATTCAGTTGCATTTTGAAATTTTATGCATTAATGTTGTTGAACTAGTAACTCTTAATAGTCATTTTAGGGGAATGTAGAATGTTCTGCTATGTTTTCCTCTTACAGGTCTGGAAATTCAAATGGCATCTTAAAACTTGTAAGCAATTTTGAGGAGCCTGCTTTTTGAGTTTTGGAAAAACTGAGAAAATCAATTTTAAATCTTCCTGACCACAAAAAAAAAAGACATTTTGTTTTAACAATGCTAATTTGTGCAGTTTATGCATGACTGTTTTCTATTAAGTTAATTCCTTATCAGCATTTCTTATGAAAAGACCTTTACATTTCATTTCATCAGGTTCTGTCCATTTTTTACCATAATGAGAACATAGTAGATTTTTAAAATTATATTAAACCTTTGCCTTAAAAGATGATGCAGATCGAGTATAAACATGGAGAGAATGAACAAGGAGGCAGATAAGGTCTTTTTTAAAAATTTATTTTGAATAAATAATAAATATTATGCATTATTTTTATTGTGAGTACATAGCCATCAGAAATAAAGGATAAGTAGTTAGGAGGCAGTGGTGAAAAATGTGGCAATTAACATTAGAGAAATTTTGGATAAAATCAAATAAAAATAAAGAGGAAAGAAATCTTAATGGCAAGCAAGGTAGCATGCATGAAATAATCAAGGGTTTATATGAGAGTTGAAATAAAGACAGAAGCTACAGAACCAGGAAGAAAGCAAGGTGAAAATAAAGAAGTATACAGTATTTCTCCAGTGGAAGAATTCCATTGTTTTTTCAGAAATGTTGGGATGTCAAATATCAAAAATGTTTTTGTTTTTCTGTATTCAGTTTATCTACTGAATTGTATGCAGCCTTTTAAAAAACTTGAATTCTAGCTGTTCCCTTTAAAATTGGACAGAAGTCAGTTCCTGATCTTTGAAAAGTGCTGAATGCCTTCACAGGACACACAGCAGACTAAATGAGAAGCCTTCATTCTGATTTTGCAGCTTTTATATGGCTACAATTAACTCCATATGATATCCATTGTTGTCTTAGTGACTGAAGTTTCCAAGGAATTACTTTAATTCTGATAGCAGGAACGCGGTGTATTTTCTGTGCGCAGCGTGAGTGCGGCACGGGCAGCCACGTTGCTTTGCTGAGCTTTTGGGAAGCTCTGGTGGCCTGCAGGCTGTCTTCCTCCTTCCTCACCCTCCCAGCAGCAGTCAGCAGCCAGCCTCCTGCCCTTTTTGGGTGGGTGTCCCCATTCCCACCCCCTTTCCTCACAGGGTTCATGTCCTTCCTTCTTCATCCTCTTGAAGCAGCGCCATGTCCAGTGCCACACGGGCGGCTCTCAGCTTCTGCTCGAGGTCATCCTTACGATGCTGTTTGGCAAGGGAATGAATGCTCATGGGTGGAGCTGGGAACCTGTGTAGGGCTGGAAGGAGCTCTGTGTGTGTACCTGTGTCGGGGACACTGACTTGGACCATCTGACGAGAATAAAAGCCTGTTATGTTTGGGAGTCCCCCAGAGAGGCAACGTGCTTTGTGCTGTACTTTGCAGTGTAGTGTAAAGATTGCTAAGCTAGAAATGAGCAGTAAAGTGGTGCAGCAGCACAGCTGGAGTCTATTTTCAGTTTATTTCAGGAGCTCTAGAATTCCTCCACTGCCTTATTCAAGCTAATCAGAGTCTCTTTACATAATAGTGCCATTTGTAGGCACACAGAACAACGCATTTTTTTGAAACAAAACACTGTGGTGTTCCTTTTGAAACATTTGGATGCTTACAGAATTTGATATCTCAATATTTTATTTGGCGGGGGCGGGGGAAAAAAAGGAAAGTTAAATGTAGTTTTTGAAGAACATTGACCTGGGCTGCATCAAAAGGATGGCCAGCAGGTCAAGGGAGATGATTCTGCTCCTCTGCTTCGTTGTCGTGGGACCCCACCTGCAGTGCTGCATCCAGCTCTGGGGTCCCCAGCACAGGAAGGACATTGACCTGCTGGAAGAAGTCTAAAGGAGGGCCACTAAGTAGTTTAGGGGGATGGAGCACCTCTCTTCTGAGGAAAGGCTGAGGGAATCTGGTTTTTTCCTGGAAAAGGAACTCGAAAATGTTTTGGATTGACCTAATCATAGCATTCCAGTACCTGAAGGGAGCCTACAGGAAAGATGAAGAGAGAATTTTTGCAAAAGTGTGTGTGACAGGACAAGGGGAAATGACATTATACTGAAAGAGAGTAGGTTTGGATTAGATATTAGAATGAAATGCTTTACAATGGGGGTGGTGAGGCTCTGGAACAAGTTGCCCAGAGAAGTTGTGGAGGCCCCATCCCAGAAAGTGTTCAAGAGCAGGTTGAATGGAACTCTGAGCAACCTGGTCTGGTTAAAGTGTCCCTTACCCACAGCAGGGGGGATGACTAGAGGATCTTTAAGGTCCCTTCCAAAACAGACCGTTCTCGGATTCCATGACTTATTAATATCAGGTTTATTGGAATATATTATCTACTGAAGCATTTCTTCTTTTCAACAGAGGAAATGTCAACTAAAAATGTAACATTTTGATGGGAAAAAAGCAAACAGTTTGCACAGCTTTATATTAAATGTAAAATTTACTAAAAGTAAAATAATTATGGAGAGTTTTCTTTATTGTCTTGAAATTTTGGTTTGGGCAATCAGATCTCTGAAGGCAACCTCAACAATATTTACTCTGTTGTCTAAACCAAGTTATTTTTATGAGAGCCATTTTATTTGTATTCATATCTGTGTCTTGGGTATTGGGGTTTTTTTCAGATTTAGAAAGGGGGGATAAATGGTAGGTTATTTCAGATGACTTCTCCGAGTAGAGCCTCTTCTTTGCTCTTTGTGAGTGACACTAAGATTGAGATATTCTGGCAAGGGCCTTTCATATTTCTTAACATATGGAGGATTGTGTATCACTACTTTCAGGAGACTGGGTCTTATTTCGTAACTTATCTTGGAGCCATGATCTCATACATATTGAAACTTAGTAAGCCATTTATTTTCTGAGTTTTTTTAAGTGCTCATTCTGAGATAAGCTTTATTTTACTGATGGTACACAATGTTTGGAAAGCATTAGAACAAAACCAGGTCTTTTCTCTGTGAGAAGCTTGAACATTAATGTAGTGACAATTTTCTTATATGTCTAATTACATACCACATCCAAGATTTAAAAATTACATTGTAAGAAAATTTACTTTGTAAGAGAATGAAGAATATATGAGGCTACAGAAGGAGTGGGAGAGGCCAGCTTGGATCATCCCTAGACATCAAATAAAAATTGCATCTCCCATATTCATTGTTAATTGTGTTTGTTAGGGGGGCCTGTTACCTGCTAAAGAGCATTCAGTGAATTCTGGTTTTATGGTTGTTTTATGTTTGTCTATAAAGTGGTATTTAAAACATATAATAGGTTTCAATAAAGTGTGGTACTATTACTTAAGAAAAGCCATACTCCCTATGGACATTGGAGTTTATCTTTCATTGAGGTGAAATGTCTTAAAACTTTTCATAAGTTCTTGTCTACTGTTTATTTCACTTGCTGCATGCCTGGCAAGCTCCAGGACTTCCAATGTCTTTTTAACAAGAACAGATTCCTTGGGTTACAGTGTTTTAGAACAGTATTTTTACAACACAGTTATTCGAATGCTTTGTCTAATTCTGGAACATGAATAAAAGAGCAGAGGGAAAGCCCATCTTCAAAAGCAAAGGAAAAGTCGAAATTGTTTCCTGTACCATCCTTTGAAAAAGTTCTGAAGCCAAGTTTTGTTTCCTTTGCACTTTCAGAGGTTTTTCACTGTGTCAACCAACTTTCCTTTTTCTCATTTTTCCTCAACCAAAACAAGCTATGTCTATTAAGCCTGATCTCCAAAAGCAGGTGAGTCAGAAAGTTCACAGATGGTTTACCCTTCTTCTACATTTACTTGAAATGTAACTCTGTTGGAATTGGAATGGAGCTCCCTCACAGCTAGTCTGTTTCCCAGGTTTTTAGGTGAATTTCTTTCCAGTCATATTCTTGCCTCTTTTATTTTCCTCAAAAAAAACCCTATTTTATTAATGTATTACTACTTTAAAATACTTGTAATTATGGCATATGGAGCATTCAGAATGTTCAGCTGCGAGTTAATGATGAATACAAAAGTTTGGGAAAAATTGAGGTCTGTTTATATCTGTAATTTCCTATTTCTGAATGTTCTAATATTAACTTCTGGTGTTTTAGGGTTTTTCTTTTCATGTAAAGAGTATTAGATGGAATATATTTGTTCTGAAATGGAAGTCATCCTTTTAGATCATGGGAAATTTAAGGTCTCTGGAAACTAAGAAAATGATGAGATCATACTTTTAGATTTTTCTGTTTAAGGTACATTAGTTACAACTAATTTAAAAAAGGTGTGAAGGAGCAGAAGAAGAGAGATAGGAAATAAGGAAAGAAGATCAGAAGATTGAACTTTTCTTTCTTCTATCTTGCTATTTTTGAAGGTTCATCTGTCTCTTCCTATCTTTTCTTCTCCCTATTTTTATTGTTTTCTCTTGTTCCTTTAATCCTTTTTCATTATTAACTTCTCATCCTTCTTTACTTCTCATATCTTTTCTGCTTGCTTTTGCTCTAATTATCTGTATCTTACATGCTCTGGAGAGTATCATTGTTAATTTGCCTAACTGAACAATATAAAATAAAATAAAAAAACATATCCATTGCGATCAGACTGAGGTAGAACTGGATGGATTAGGAAATAAATTTGAATTCTGGGACCTGGGAATGTTGATAGCTCATTACTATTATGTTGTCTTTTGTCTGTCGCAACATTAAGTTGATGAATGCCAGTGTCATGTTACTGGTGTTTTGCTACTAGGTTAGAGAATTTAATGTTGTTATATTACCTGTATTTTAGGGCTACACATTCATAAAACATTGGAATACGTATGTGTTAAGTTTATGTTAAGCTTATAATAAATAGACATCTTCTTCTTTTAAATATGCATTGAGTTTAGTTTAGGGGCGTATCTTTGTAGATTGAAGCATAGGTGACAGAAAAGATACTTTACTAAATTGATTTGTTTATCTTATTTCTATTTTTTCCCCCTAAAATGTGGGATAAGATTATGGATTGACAAGGTAGATGTTTGCTGTAAAAGTTATTGATTGTTGTCAGGATTTGTGGCAGGAATGATTTAAGGAAGGACCCACTCAAATATGGGGAACACATTTTTTATTTGGAAACAGAGTTTTTTGAGGAAATTAGTTGTAAACTTACAAGAAATTGCTAAAAGATGTTGTGACTATAATAACAGGTAAATGGCAAAATTACTTTATGAAGTGTAGTGATTTGATCAGTATGGTACTTACAGCAACTGTCCATAGTGGGTGCTGGCCTCTGAGGAGGCCATGGAATAAATTGAATAAATTGGTTCAATCTATGCTCTTTAACCTATTTCTATATATTTTATTTAATTTATATAATAATTTAATTTATATAATAATTTTCTTTTATGATTTCTATATCATGTCATTTTATAATAGACCTTTCATAGGGCTACAAGTTTCTATAGAGGAGGAAGATACTAAGTTGGATTATACAAGTAAGCAGATGTAAAACTAACTCAGGGTATGATGATATTGCAGTCAAAAAGTGAGTGTGTCTTACACAACTTTAAAAAAAACTGACTTAATTTAACTACCTTTTATACCTCAGAAGTCAATTTTTGACACAAGTACTGGTTCCTCTCATCTTCCAAACTTAGTTAAATATCCAGATAAATTCCATAGATCACTATTTGATGAATTTAAAAAACCCTTGTGAATGTTAGAAATGCATTTAAGATGACATACTGTCTTGGAAATTTTAGGAATGAACCCCAAGCTAATGCAACGTAATTCTGAATGATTTGTTGTTGTTTAAGTAGTCCTTTATCTTACTTGTCATAGTTCTTGGCATTCTCCTGGGCAAGAACCACTGTTACCATTTCATAGAACTCTGTTTAACCCACCTTTCTATTAAATTATATGCTCTTATAGTATAAACTGCATTTTTCACAGTTTATTTGATGGGGTCTTTGGTTTGTGGGGTGGTAGATTTATTTCATGATATCATCATGTATATCTGTCGTGTACACTCAGTGACTAAACTTTTGTAGTAAGTAGGAGTCACTTGACTTCCATCCTTTTCACACAATACCTTCATAATTACATCTTAGCTCATGCACACAATCATGGAATAGGTAAGACTGGAAGGAACCTCTGAAGGTTATCTAGTCCAACCCCCCTGCCAAGGCAGAGTTACCTAGATATTCAGTCAAGGATATTTATCCAACAGTTCATCATTACTGTTTTAAGGCAAAAATCAGTCTAGATGTGTAGTACTTCTCATTTCTTTCCCTTTCCATGTCTTCAGACTCCCTATGACTCAGATTTGCTGAAAATAATCCATTTTGTATTTCCCTGAAGTCAAGCAGTGTGATTCTTAGAAAGGCCAGGGGGTAACCTGTAGAGTGGGACAGAATAGTTCTAAAGCGAAGAAAGCTGCGTGTTACTGTATGTGTCACACAAAAACTGGTAATTGGTGGTAGCACACAAAAGAGCAGCCATCTATCCTGGGGAATAAGCTCAGAGAAAAATTAAGTAAGTGTGAGAAAATATAAAGAACAGATTGATGGGATAAAACCATAGAAAACAGATTATAGGATAATTTTAGGATTGAAGCTGTTTCTGAAGACTTGAACAGAGATGGCTGAGAATTTATGTGTTCTTGTTCACTTGTTTTATTAGGTGAATAGGGAATTGTAGGAAGTGATAAGAGAGTAAGAAATAAAGCTTAAGAGAGCAATGGGCTCTGGCTTCTAAGCCTGTGGAGAACAAGTAACCCAAGTGTATTAAACTGCTTAAATTAAATAGTCAAGCAGATATTGTTTAGGATGATTAGACATCTCTGTAAGCTTGCTTGTGGGAGCTATTTATCTGAATAATGTTATTACCTTGCCAAGTAAGTTTCTGTGAAAATGCAGTCTTCCTTAGAATGTCTCTTCCTGATACTCTTGACACAAAATGTCATTTGATAAAGTCACAGATAATCCTGGTAGTAGTGTTTAATGCTGCCTTTGTCAATGTACTATATTATAAGGTTTATTCTTGCTTGCTGTTTCCTTAGAATCCTGGAATGACAAAGAATTACCCAGTTCCAGCTTTGATATTAAATTGGAAAGGAAGAAGATGAAATCACTTTGTACTTAAGCAGATACAAAATTCAGGTCTAATGCTTTTGTAGAGAAAGGGAAAAGATTTGAGATGCATCAAGCAAAGATCAGTAGAAAACAGATCTCCACAAGAGTGAACTGATCTTAAGGGCTTTTCTTTCCTTGATGTTCTTGCATGATACCACTCTTCTGTACACTCTGTATCTCAAGTATTATCTGTTATGGTCCATATTGTCCATAAAGGCACATAAGAAATCAGTGAGATAAAGCAGTAAATTATCTGAAGAAAGTATTTAATGATGAAAAAAAAATATATAGCAAATCACTAAAAGTGCTGCTTAACTATACCAAACTTGAAAACAGCTGGCTTAGATGAAAGCATAATTTTTTTAAATTTGAAAGTCCGCATCTAGAAGATTTATGAAAGTAGTACTTGAACCATTTGTTTCTCAGAGCAATGAATATAAAACAGATTTCCCAGAATAGATTTAAAATGACAATTGTTAAGATAAATGAGCATATATTGATATTTAATGTGTGAAATTATAATATAAATACTGAGCTGCTTTGTTATAGTAATAAAAATAGGAAAACTCAAAAACTTCCTGGCATACAGTTATGGCATAGTTGTAGTCTCTTACCAGTTGTTTATTTCATTAAATTTTAAGTTATAGCAATTAGGAGAACAGTATTATCCCGGAAGTTAGGTCTTGAACTGGAACTGACTTTTTTATTTTAACTGATCAGTCTGTAGCATTTTTTCTTAGACTTTTATATTTTAATTCTATCTATGCAGCTGTAAACTTTTTCAGTAGCCTTATAAGGTTGCTGAATGTGTAAATACCACAGTGGAAACAATCTCTGCATCATACCATGCCTTTGTAATTTAGCAATGGTTGGGAGGCTGTGACTTGTAGGCAGATGTTTGCTAGCAGCCCATTCCTATGGACAACAAAGCTGTTACTATTTCAGTGACTAACTTTAAACTTTCTTTAATACTATTGTTTCCACAGGCTCAACACATGTAATGTTATAAGTACTCAAAGATTGATTCCAAAATGTATATGGCAAGATTCTCAGCCAAAGTGGTGATAAATGAAACTGTTGTTGCAGTGTCAACACTTTCAACACACACAAACTTAAAAATATTCTACAAAGGAAATAGAAATTGGAGAAACTTTGTAAAAGCAATAATGATTTTTTTAAAAAAAAATTTTTAGCTAGGAATATTGAGTCATGAACCTTCAGGCAATTTCTTATTATGTAAACTGAAGCACAGTTTTAAAAAATATGAAATACTTGCCCCAAGTGGTCAAATCTACTTATGCTATCCAAAGAGGTGTGGAATGTAAAGGAGAAGTGTTCTGTTTCCCTTCCCCAGACTGTATATGGCCACCTTACACTAATTTTTATAGAGATTTGATAGATTAGATCGGGTAATGTCTTGCAGATTGCAAAAACTCATCTGGATTCACCAAATTGTGCATATCATGCCTATGTGTTTATTTATATAGAAACTGAAATGCAAGGGCTCAGCAACATTGTATGTGTGTATACAGGGTCTATATGTCTGCATCATGTGAAGTCTCTGCATGCAAATGTAGTCAGGCAATAGAGAATTTTGTACATGCCAAAATACCAATGGCAGTACTACTCTGCTTTGTAGATTTTCTGGTAGTTTTGATTGCCACTAAATGTTGAAAAGCTTTTGATGGTATTGTCAAGGCTTGTTTCTCTGAGTCCTGAGGGGAACAGGCTCTAGTGATCTCTTTTTTAGCTGCTCTTCCTCCCTGCACCAAGCATGAGATCACTAAGAACAAAAGCTTAGGAATAGTATTTAGGACAGAAAAAGGACAATCCAGTTTATACTGGTACATGTTCACAGCAAGTGCAGGAGCCTTCATCATTTGTAGTTCAAGATCCGGATTCATGTGTACTTGTGTTGCTAATTCTCTCAGTTTTGTGGCCTAGGTATGTATTTGACTTTAAAGGCTTTGCTCCCATTAGAAACTATAATAGTGAATCATAATTGCAAGAAACACAGATTTTTGTGATGTCAAGAATCATCACTGTATAAGCATTTAAAACTTTGTCAGAGGAAGGGTAAAATGAACTTATCACTTTGGAAACAAGAAACATGATAAAGCAAAATGGGGAAAAAATTTGTCCTCAAGAAGAGGAAAAAAATAATTTCAAGAACTGTCTGTGCTGTAAGGAAGAATGGAAGGACCAGATGTAGGTTTGAAATTTTGTCTTGCAATATATCCTGTTCAGTAATTTTTGAAGCCATAATTGAAGTTTTGGTTAAATAAACTTCAACTTTAGGTTAAATAGGTTATGAGTTCAAAGTAGCAAGTATAAAAATTCAGAGAATCATAGAATCAATAGGGTTGGAAAAGACCTCCAAGATCATCAAATCCAACCTTTGGCTGAATGCCAGCCACCATGCCAAATTTTTTCCTTCTAGGTAACCTCAGCCTCCCCTGGTGCAACTTGAGGCTGTTACCCTTGTTCTGTTGCTGGTTGCCTGGGAGAAGAGGCCAACCCTCACCTGGCTACAGCCTCCTTTCAGGGTGTTTTTAAAGAGTGATAGGGTCTCCCCTGAGCTTCCTTTCCTCCAGTCTGAACAACCCTAGTACCCTCAGATGCTCCTTGTAGGACTTGTGACGGACCCTTCCCCAGCTCCATTGCCCTTCTGGACACACTCTAGCACCTCAGTATCCTTCTTGTTGAGGTGTGGCATTTTAAGGGAAACAGAAACAAGTGAATTAGTATATTTTTTAAAATATGCATTTCAAAACCTGTAGAAATATCTTCAAACTTACAATGCTATTTCCCTGTTCCCACTTAAAATCAGAAATAATACCTGCTAAATTTCTAACCAAACTAAGTTTACTCTTCACTACTAGTTAGTGCTTAGGTTTAGTGTTTGGAATGACATATCTTGTCAACAGCATTCTTTCCTTAATTTAATAGACAGTTGTTTCATCATCATTCTAACTGAAAAAACTTTTGAGCTGGGAGCCTCTATTGGGTGATGTGACCATCAAAAAATAGAAAGGAAATCAGAAAAGGGAAATGAGAAAAGGTTTGTGTGAGCTTTCAAACTCAATTGTGATGATGGGGTCTGAGGACTAGAGAAGCTCCCAAGCCTTCTCCTCCTTCCTGGTCTCAGTGTGAGGTGTTCTTTAACAGACTGATAGGCTCTTGCTTGCCCTGACCCCTGGGAAATGCCCATGCCTGGCTCTGGGGCTGCTCACTGCCAGCTGTGGTGATGGGACAGACCCTGGTGGTCAGGGCCTGCCCTGCTGACCCAGAGGATCCAGGGGGTCCTGATCTCACAGAGCCCAAATATTCACAGCAGCCTGATATCCTGAGTCATTTCTCCCAGAGATGCACTCTGAGGACCTTTCAGACTGTTGAAAATGTAATTTTCAGAATGTCAGGAAATAAAGGAGTCCAAATGACACTGAGAAAGTTAGCTGGAGTAATTTTAAAATGTAAAAATCTGATGCATTCTTTTTCTTATTGAAGTTTTTAAGTGCACCCAGGACTTAGCTCCAGTTCTGCTCAAGTTCTGGAGTCTGTTTTCATCCTTTACTTATTTCTTCCTTTGAGAGCTCATCCCACTAGCAGACTAAAATTAAGCCTCCCTGACTCCCTGTTGTTTGCCCTATACTTTTCACTTGAACATCTGCTTAGGGAAGAGGGATTTGGTGGACATTTTTTATTAATGTGGACTAAAGATGTGTTGGCACATGCAGTTAATATTGCTTTTTTCACAAAAAAAGTCCTTGTCTAAGTATCTTTTAGTTCATAGCAATGGGTAAAATGAATCTGTCTTGCTCCTTGTGTTGCTGATGGGTGGAAGAGGCAGCTCCTGTTTTGGGTGTCAGGAGAAAGTTTTCTTCTGCAGCAGGAGCTGCTGCTCCTACCTCTGTCTTGTTCTACCTCCTCCGTTCCCTGCTGCAGAAGTCACTTGCCACTGTATTTATTTAGGCAGCATCATCCAATTCTGACTGAGTTTCTAAGAAGCATTTTTCCTAATTGTTATAGAATTCAATGAGAATGTAATTTGGAGGGTGAAGTTCAATTCTTCTGATTACAGAGTCTTACCCAAACCATTGGTAGCAGCAGGTTTGGGGAGGTCTCCTTTAGACCAGTGGTCTGTGATTGCCTTCTCTTCTTGGCCACTCTTTGCAAGGCCACAATAGGTTTTAAATTCTTGTCACAAGAAAGCCAAAATCAAATGTTTATTCTATTAAAGGTTTTAAATGTTTGTTTCCTTTGTGAAATTGGCATCAAAAGACCACTTATAAGTCGTGAACCAAAACCAAGGTGTGACCTATATTGAAAGCTTTGGCAGTGAGCCTGCAGCCATAGATATGGGCAGCAGAGGACATGCAAGTCTCTGCCTTCTGCCAGTTCAGTAACAACCATCAGGCACCTCTTACCAGCACAGACATGCTGCAGCCCTGAGTAATGCTTCGTAAGCCACGTTCTTACTGAAACAACCTCTTTGTAGAAAGGTGAACAGTTTTTACTCAATGGTGCTGCATATAGGTTTCTTGGCAGACTCAGCCTTTTTAATATACTGGAGTTTCTAGACCAGTAAAGCTTTAGATTGAGCACAGCTATAGCTTGAGTAAAAGTGTTGTCCAGTTCTCCGAATAAAAAGAACTAGGCAAAAGAAAAAAAAGTTGTGCATGTAAATTTAGATACACACACATTGCTGTATTGTTATATCCACAAAAGAAAGAAAAGTCCATAGAATAAGAACCTGTATAATAATTGTAATGACAACTGATTGCTGTATTTCTCTCTGTGCTTGTCTTTGGTTTATCCGTCAAGAAGGCTTTGAGCTAGGCTTTGTTGCCATGCAGAAAATTGTATATATATGGTCGGGCCTCTTGCTTTTCTAAGTCATAATAAGATGTATAGAATACCTCTGTGAAGCTTTTATATTTTGCAGGCCTGTGATGTGTCTCATATTGTATTAAGTTTACAAAAGGCATATGGAGATAGAAAGCGGTTATTACTCTACATGTTATTGTAGGTGTTAAAATTAGTTATGGCCCAATAAATACGCAGGTTGTTATGACTTTCTGTTGAGAACTGTAACTCAGAATTAATTTTTCTAATGTTTATTTCCTTTTAAATTGAAAAACATTTCTGTTTACCTAGCATGTGAGTCTTACATAAGTTGTCTTATGAGTCTCTTTTTTAAGGAAAAAATTACTTTGAAGAAAGAGGATGAGGAGATGAGGATGAGGAGAAAATGTAGGAAAAATGTGATCTGGGGAAGTTTTCCTTATGTTTTGTGTTTTCTGATTATAGGAGAAATGGTACACAAAATTCGAGTGTCAACTGAGTGTTCAATTTTCTTTTTCTGAAGTTGAGTCACTTTAGAAAGTGAATAATAATTTTTAATGTGGGCTAAACCTCAAACAGTTTTGAACTTGGTATGTAAATTTGTCTTCAGTTATAAAAAGTCCCTTTGTTAGGGCTGAGAGATAGTTTAGAAAAAAACAAGACTTTGATACTTTTGCTGTGATATGTACAGGTTTCATATTTCCAGTGTCATTATTTTAATTGTTTTGCCTTTATTCTTTATCCCAAGTCACATCTTTATCATTTTGGAGCCTTAATTTAAAACAGAATTTTTGCAGCATGGTGTAGAATCCAGCTACTTTTCTCCCATGTGCTTGTAATAGCTTTTCAGTTAGCAGTCTTTCACACCATGCCTTGCCCACGTATTCTGCCCCAAACTCACTGCGGTGTGAGGTAGGAAATGGCATCTCACCTCTTCCAAGGTGAATCCTGGGCCAAAGTTTCCCTTTTTCTCCTTCTACCCTCTTGACTAAATGCAAATTGCAACAGAAGATGGGTTGAAATCAACTCAGGCAGGGGACAGAACTGAAGCTCTTTTGTATTTTGACTGAATACCCAAAGCACTGCCCTGGTGGGTAATAAAAATAACAAAATTGTAAAAGCAAAGAAAATAGAGATTTTTCATGAAGCAAACATTATATTTCAAGCTACATTAAATTTCTTCTGTGCCAGCTATAACTTAGCAGAAAACATGGGATTTAAGCACTGCCACGACAGGCTATTTACTATGTATACGCATATTTGGAGACCATCTCTCTTGAGGAGAGCTTGGAGTGCAGAAACTTAACAAAGAAGGAAATTGTCCTTGATTTTAAAAACAGCTAAGAGTTTAAAACCATATTTGTGTTTTAACATGAGTGGTGCTTACGAATTTACTGAAATTACTCTGAAGTGTTAAGATACTAAGGCGTGCAGAGCATCTGCACATTCAGGAAACAGAATACAGGTTCTGTTTTGATGTTTGTGTTTCCACCAGCATTTTACAGTGATTATTTAGATGATTTGGATCAGACAAAACTGCAAAGAAATCCATACCATTTTTTTTACCTCCTATTTGTTTCCTATTTTTAGAAAAAACAATCTTAGAAAAAAATTCTAGATACTTTTTTATATATTTTCTGGAATTTTTTTGCTTATTTTTTGATGAAGAGTATGTACTTAACTATTTTTTAAGTGGAGTCGATAACATATTATTGGAGTTTCTATTCCATACAGCTTTCTAGGACAGTTTTTTGTTGGCTTTTTGGTTTTTGCTTTTTTAATGTAATTCCTGAAAAAGAGTAGAAAATGATCCTATTCTTCATATCCCTTAAGGACAACTTATTAAAGCTGGAACATGTTCCCAATATTAGTTTGCCTACTGGAGGCAAGGAAGAAGAATTAATTTTTTCTGAGGGTTGTCAGCACTGTTAAGGAGTATGCAGGCAGAAGATGGTGTGTTGGCATTCTTCTTAAAATATCGATATGTCATTTTGAACATTTTGAAAGATCTCTATTCTAGCTTGGATACTGTCACATGAACTGAAAAAAGTGTTTGAATGACTGTGAACAAAAAATTGTAAAAAATTATTCTGCCTTGGTTGTAGTACTCAAAATCATTACAGCTCCTGACCTGAATGTAGAAATCTTTTTAAAAGTTTTGCTGGACAACTAAAGCAGAATTTACATCTGCAGACCTTATTTTCTTGACAGTAATTTAAAGAAGGCAATGCTTTTTGGATGTGACTATTTTAAACTCATGCATGAAAAAGGTGAAAAGTTATGTTGTGGTTGCAATAGAGCATATTTTCTTTCTTGATACTTGACTTAAGAAAATGTGAAAAAAATGGAAAGCAAGAATTTAATTTAAGAACATAGGTTTTGCTTTTAATTAGAGTTGCATAGGCATAATACCAATTTAAAGATAAATAGACTATCTGGCCAAATGTGGAATGCAAGCATAGTCATTGCCGAAAGAAAACCTCAAGACATTGTTTTAAAACCTCTAGAAAACAGTCCATTTCTATTTTAGTTACGTATTTTTTAATTTGGATAATAAAAGATGTGTGAGGAGACCTTGCTGTTTTTCTGTTTGATGTGTGTTTAAACTTCCCTCCAAAGTTCAGAAAAATCCTTTTTTAGGATGAGGCTCAATCACGTCTGTCATACATCTGCTCATCTCACACTGCTACTTTTGTAGTTATTGCCATCATTATCATAAGATGCAATGATTTTTATATACAACAATGTATATGAATACTGAAAAACTTATTAAAATAATATAAACCAAATAAAAATAATTTTTTGTCTGTCCTCACTTTGTTTCCTTGTCCTGCTCAGTAAGTGTCTAACCCACCAGCTTCTAAATTACAGCTGATAATAAAATTTGTTGCTTAACGTATTTATTTATTTATTTATTCTTTTTTACATAAAGTTGTGATTTTCTGTTGCAATTCAGATGAGACAGCAATAAGATTATAGATGATTTTATCAAGTAAATATTTGCATTGACTGCCCGTGGGACCTGCTAAACTCCATTGCTTATAGTTGACAGTAACATTGAAATACATCCAGTTAGTGAAAATAAATGATTTTATTTGGGCTACACATAGTCTCAGATGTTTTTATTTAAGAAAATTTGGTAAATGAAAAATGTTGGGAAAAGTCATTCTTATTACTGTGTAAACTGTTTATGAGAGTGGGAGGGAAACACCTCCTCCCAACATCTCTTAAAACTGAATTTTAGTGTTATATCCTGTTTATAGCTGCTGTGAACTGTTACAGAACTCTTACATAACTATTGTTCAAATCCTTGGCTGCTGCATTTTCTCATTTCAGGTCACATAATTTGTTAAATTTATGTTTTAGAGTCACATTTAAGATACTGTATTTCTTTAAAGTCTAAGAACTATTGCAATGCCTTGTTTTGTTGATTTAATTAAGAAAAGCCATATTAGGTCCTAATATTTGTAATATTAAGTGCCTAAATAATTGCACCAGAGAGTCCTGTTCTTGGTTCATTCTTTGCTTCTCTACTTTACTTCCAGGTTTTGTTGTAGAAATAAAATTGCAGATGCAAAGTTCACCTATTCTGTTATTCACTGCTTTGGTACTCATTACTAGTTCATGGTGTTGTGGCCATTATGTACATTTGACCATTCTACACTCAACTACTGCATTTTAAAGAAACAAATGAATTACATTTGGTTTTTTGTATTGCTTAATGTGGAAAAGATGGTTATGTGCCTGATGAGTTCTAAGTGACTTTGAATTCAAGGGTTTAATGTAATGGCAGCTTACTGAAGTAATTGCTTTGTTATTCTGCACGAAGTTAAAAAAATTGGAATTTTTTTAAATTCCGAACTGCAGAGTTTTGCACAGTTCTGTTAGACAAAAGTTACTGAAGGTGATAATTTTTAGAATACCTGAGAAGTCTGCAAAAATTGAGGCTTTGAGAGCAACATTTGTTTTCTGTGACATGACCACTGAAGAGTTTGTTTTTTTTTCTGGAAGGTTCCCATTTATCTTGATATTTTCCAGGTCCTCTACTCACTGGCAGCTCTGCCAAAGGAGATTTTTTTGTGCTGGTAGAAATGACCATGTTTTGTGGTTGACTCAAGGACAAGAAAAGTGACTTGAAATAGTCCTGAAAAAAACTCCTTCAAAAATACTCTATTTAACAGTTAAGGATTAGATCGAAGAGTGGGTTTTTTTCTGAGCATTTTGTGTTTACTTGCTGGTTTTTACAGTACTTAAAAAGGTAAAGTATGTTCTCATTTTCTTTGTGCCCACAGCTCTCATACAGCTACAGAAAATTACCAATGTGCATTGTGAAAACCTATTAGCAGTTTTGATTGTTGTTTTTTTAATTACAGTTCATATTATGCATGTCAGTGTTCTGTATTTTCAATTTCTCTCTTTTTATTTTTTTATCCAGATTCCACCAAGAAAATTAAGGATGTCTTAGAAGAATTCCATGGCAGTGGTGTGTTAGCAAAATATAATCCTGAAGGGGTAATTCTTCTTGTTTCTTAATGATCAGAAATGATGGGGACAGTTTTTAAATTATATAGCATTCTTAGCATTTTAAATAGAAGATTATTTATAAATCAGGTGTTTGGGGTATTTGAAAGTGTTTGGAAAGCAAAAAAAACCCAGGATGCCATAGGATCTGGAATATCCCTGTAGTCAGTTGGGGTCACTTATCCCAACTGTGCCCCTTCCCAGATTCTTATGTACCTTCAGCTGCCTTGCTGGTGGGCTGGTTAGAAAAGGCCTTGACTCTGTGTAAATATCTAAAACATCCCTCTGTTACCAGCACTGCTCTCAGCACAAATCCAAAACAGAGCTCCATGCAGGCTACTGTGAAGGAAATTAATTCTATCCCAGCCAAAATCAGCACACAGATGCCCTTCCCCTTCTTCCCCCCCACCCCTCCCAAATAAAAACCAAGCACCCATAACACCTTCACAACCCTTATGATAAGATTAGTAGGGTTTTCAAGTGTCTGAAGATTAGAATTGTTACACATTGTTTCAAAAGTCATAAAAGTGAAGTCCATTACGATTTCTTTTTAAATCCTGTTTCCCTTGTGTTGTTTCTGGTAGTGGTATTTTCTGATGTTATGAAACAAAGAATTCAGCTGAAAAAAAGCCATGTATGCATATTGTCACTACAGATTCACCACTAGACAAGTATTCTGATTTGGCTGGAAGAAAAAGCCAGATTGTTTTCTTTTCTTATCCTCAATTGAAATTTGCATTTGCTTAGCACATCCTAATAGTGTGATTCAGAATGTAGCTAAATAAAAACCTGTTTCAGTAATGTTTCTAATAGTAATATTTATGACTGTGCTCGCATTATGTGAAATTCAGGATAGAAACATGTGTTAACCATTATGAAAGTTACTAGATCTTACATTTCAGAATGTAAAATGTTAAAAATTATTGAAAAAATATTGGCAATAATACGATTATTGTCAACTAATGAGTTATAGGTTATTTGGTATTGAAAAATCATTTGATGCTTTGAACTTGGCCAGGCATAATGCTAGTCATTTTAGTCAGTTTCTGAGGAAAAAAATTAGTAATTCAGTAAAATAGTGTGAGTTGATCCTGCAAATGATCATCTTAGATTTCCAGGATTCTAGTTAAGTACATTCATAGAATATAAATGGATGGGAATGCTGTGATCATCCACAGGCTGTAAGGACCTCCCTTAACCTGCTTTTTGTTAGAATGTAGACATACTTTTGGTTTTGTTCTTTTTTTTTAGGAAAAATGTGAACTGATAAAATGGTCTTAATCTGTTATATGTTTTTTCTTCTAATTCTTCATATATTTTCAGTTTTGTGAGGCATACCCTGTTAAAATAAAAAATGACTGTGCATTTTATGTGTATTTAAATAATACATTGCCATATAGGTAACATATTTTCAAATTGTCAATTGTATATAAACACGATTACCTAAATCGTGATGTCTCTTAAAAAAGTCATTCTTCTCATTTGGGGCTACATGGAAGTTGAGTCATGGCAAGATGGGTACCCAGGAAAACTGCTCTGACTGAAGCCAGGTGAATTGGCAAAATCTGTGCAAAGCTGGAATTAATAAGCACACTTGGTCTTGAGATGAGTCTGTGACTCTCCCTGTTTTTCATTTCACAGCTATTCATTTGCAGAATTCTACCACTGTACTGAAACATCCAGAGCAGCAGAGTACCCAGGGCAGGGAGCAGGACAGGAGGAGGGTAGGGGAAGAAGGAATTCAAGACAGGCATCCCGTGATGACTTCAATTGCTTCAGCAGGAATCAAGCTATTCACTAACTCCTGGGTCAATACTGGACCTAGGCTAACCCTGGCAACTTTTGTACTTTGCTGCTTAGCACTTAGACTTCAGGGAGTGCAGCATAAAGAAAACATACCTAGCAACAAAGCTCCTTTGGATCTAGTAAGGTTTGTTAGCTCAAGGTTCATGTCATAGCTGAACTGAAAGCAAAGTGACTGAAATTTCTTCTGGCACTGAGTGAATATTCTATTCTGACAAACAAACTGCCTTTGCACAGGTGTGTCTATATTTTTGGCATGCATTCAGCCTGCTCTGTGGATAAAGTCTTTACAGAATGATCTGCAAGTTGATTTTATGTGGTTGGATGAGGACTCTGTGGATTGGTTATAAGTAATTAACTATTATCTGTAAATGAGATGACAAAAATTAGCTCATCCATCTGGCATCAGTCTCAGTGCAGTTATTTGTTTCCATATATTCTGTACAGCACTTCTGCTTGGTTGTTTTGTTTTGTAGAGGATACCATCATATTTTCATTTTAAGTCTCTCTGTCCTAGATTGTTTACTTATAAAGACTCCAAATGGTTTAAGTCTTGTTCTACCAAATGATTATATCAGTTTTTTCACCAATAAACATGGGTCATAGACCTATGGCAAATTCATCAGAGTGATATATTTACTTAAATATTTGCTTAGATATTTACTTACATATTTAAAGGGTTCAGGAATTTATTCCACTCCATTGGTTTTACAATGCAGTTTTTTGTCACAGGCTGATCTAATGGAATACAAATAGCAAAAGAATTGGTATTCGAAACTTGCTACCAGAAATAATCTGGTATTTTTTACATTATTTTATATCTTGTTGAGTGAGTGGATTTTAGGATTATGGGAAGTGGTGTATATAATTATTAGAAGGTTATCTACTTTAGGAATTTTATTTATGGAATTTTTACTCTCTGCTTTCAATGTAAGGGAGATGCCTAAAATTTCTACAAATACTACTGAACACCTGCCCTTTCATGTTCTTCTCTAAGTCAATATCAAAGACATAATTAAGAATAGATGTTATACATTGTATAAGACACATAATCTAAGACCAGCCTCTTGGAAAGCTGTGATTGATAAATATTCTTTTCATCATTTGAGATCTATTTATTTTAATTAATTTCATCCATTTCACTTTGAGGGGAGCATTGAATAGGTTGACAAGAATTAGGAAAGCAGACAGAGCTACAGCCAGTGTCTAAATGGGCAGTAGTACACAGCATTGTGTGCTTGTAGATCTGCTTGTCATCTTTTTTGAGCGCATCCTAATTTTTTGTTTACGGAGGAGTCCATTGGCTTTCTTGGCCACCTGGGCACACACTAGCCCATGTTCAGCAGACTGTCAAGCAGCATCCCCAGCTGCTTTTCTGCTGGGCAGCTTTCCAGACAGTTTTCCCCCAGCCTGTGGAGCTGCCCAGGCTCGCTGTGACCCAAGTGCAGGACTAGGGACTTTGCCTTGTTGAACCTCATGTCACCAGGCTTAGTCCACTGATCCAGCCTGTCCTGATCTCTATGCAGAGCCTTCCTACTCTCAAATAGGAAGTCAAAGCTTTTGCCCAACAGGGCATCTTCTTCAGACTGACTAAGGTGCAAGTCATACCTTTGTCCAGATCATTGATAAAGGTATTATACAGGACTTGTTGAATCCTGGAAAACACGATTTCTGACTGGCTGCCAACTGGATAAAACTCCACTGACCACCCCTCCCCAGGCCCAGCCACCTGGCCAGTTATTACCCAGCAAAGGTGCACCTGTCTAAGCCACGAGCAGAGAGTTTCTCCAGGACAATCCACTGTTAAAGGCTGTACTAAAAACCGTAAGAGGTCTTTTCCAACTTTGATGATAACAATTCTACAGAAGTCCAGGTTGACCATATCCTCATCTACTAAGCAGGTTACCTTGTCATAGAAGGGGTTTAGGTGTCAAGGACCCAGGAGTCAAGCAGGATCTGCCTTTATGAAAGTCCTGCAGGCCTGGCCTGATCCCGTGGTGCTCCTGTATGTGTCATGTGGTGGCACTGAAGATCATCTCCATGACCTTCCCATTTGGATTTTAGAATATTCAGTTCTGTTAACTGAATTCAGTTTCATTTACAGCTCTTCTTGTTAACAATTTTTTATGCCTTTTTTTTTTTTTTAATACATGTGGAAGAAATACTAACATTATATTTATTTATCAATCTTGGTTATATGTCATTGCATGTTTAGAAGTAAATTGCTTGCACTGTCTAATAAAGACTAGAGAGCTGACTTAGAAGCATTTTCTTGACTTATGAGCTAATGCAAGAAAATGGGATAGTCCATCTAATGTCTTAAACCTGCTCATCTAAATCACTAACCTTTCACTAAAAATATTTCTATTATAAAAACAGAGCTTGAGTGTTATGACACTGCACTAATGTATGTATGTTCTTTCTTTCCTTGCATGTGTTACAGAAACAAGATATACTTAATCAAGTAAGTAATGCTAATTTGATTTTTTTCTTTCTTTATGCATAGGTGCAGTATATTTTATTTTGTAGGCTTCTATTGAGATTTACTTATTAATAAATACTGCATGTGGCTATTTTTTCAGGTAATAGAGTAATATTTAAATCTGAAACCAGAATGCATTCCTTTTCTGCTGGCAGAATTTTTCACTGAGTGAATTTCATTTTTGTCATTCACAGTACATAATCTTACTAACATTAATTGAGTTGAATATGAGAAATAAGTTAAGAGCAAGTAATTGACTTGTTCCATACTTGTCATGGAAATTTCTCTTTACTGTGAGATCTCATAATGGTCTGTATTATTCTTAAATGACAAGAACACATCTCAGGAAAAAAATATTAAATACTGATTTCTATAACCATATAGTACCATTTATATGTAGCAGGCTTAAAATTGCAGATTTAATAATTTGAATAAGGCTTATTCTGTGCTTTAAGTGATTGTGACTTTACAGCAATTGCAAGAGAAATGGTTAAAATGCTGGTCATCAACCCAAGAAGCTACTCCTGAGAAACTTCAGTAGCCTCAAACAAGGTATAAAAGTGGAAAGGGGAAAAAAAAGAAGGAAAGGAAGAAAGACTAATCAAATGAATCAAAGGACCATTTTTTTAGGTGACCTAGTTATTCTTTTTTGGTAACACAAAGGTGTTAAAAAGCTCCAGCTCTGCTGTTCTGGGAAGAGGCAGCCGGAACGTGAGAACAATGAGAAAGTGAAGAGAGAGAGAAAGGGGTAGTTTTGTAGGAACCCCTAGCTTTTGGAAGTCAGAGGCCAGTTGAGCTTTTGGAGATGTGTTAGTAAGAGCAGAACTCCCCATTGCCTACAGGGCTTTCTTAGGATGACCAGTGTTATTTCTTTATTTTTTTTTTAATAAGCTAACAGAGTGACTTCAGAGGGTCCTGAAAGAGACAGTTTCAGCATTAAAGCAGTGTGTCTGTGACCAATCTTGAGTGTAATCTCAGCAGTATTTAGCTAATTACTTTGTCAAATGAGTAGTTGAATAATAATAGAATCAACAAACTAAACGAAATTTGGGAATTAATGTCACACTGGAAAAGCTTGATGGTGTAATGGACTATAGTAAATGGAATGAGATGCATGTGTGCAGGGTAGAATGTAGTGTACTCTGGTCCAGCTGACATTGACAGATAAACTGATGTGTAGGTAGTTGATCACAAGATGGATGTGAAGTATCACTGTGGTTTAGTCATGAGGAGGAGAAGGATGTTAACTGGGGTGTTGTAATAGTGTTCCTGTGGCCATGGCAGTCTGGAAAGAAGACAAAACTTGTAAAATGATGTAGTGTTTTAGGCCCATTGACATTAGTGGAAAAGTAGTTAAGATTCTAAGCACACAGGAATATGGTTTGAAAGGATATTTTGTGTTCTTTGCCTCAGCTATGGTCTCTGATGTGACAGAAGATATGAAATTACTGTAAAGATCTTGCCATATTATAATATATTAAGTAAAGTGTATCTACTACAAATAGGAAGATTTAATTTTCTATAAAAAAGGTACTGCAAAAGTCCCATCTTTCAACTTTTATCCAAATGATGGGATGAAGTGAACTCAAATTGGAACTAATTTACAGAAGGTTAGTAGGATGTGTAGAATTGTAGCATATATAATGTAGGAGAAGCCTGTCCCTCACATGTAAGAAGCTTAATTTGTATCTTTCTAGCTGCAGAAGAAAAGAGTATAACATCTTGTGTATATCACCAGCAGAAACATTTAGGTTTCAGACACTGGGTACTCTGTTTTTCTGGCTCCAAGGGCAAAATTTCTAGGGAAAGCTTTCTGGATACCTAGAGAGTTGGGAAGCCTGCCAGGCAGAGATGTTGGCAGTCTGGCTGGGAGCCTGCTTTCTGTGGAGCGTGTTGAGGGCATTGAGGTGTAAAAAATTTCGGATAGTCAATTTCTGCTGCAAAACCCTACCATTTTGAACAGTTTTTATTATCTTTACTGGTCTCTTTCTATCTCCTTTTGTCAGTCTGTGCTACCAGTGCTAATCTTCTTTGATATCCTCCTTTCCTTTTGATACACTTCTCTGCCCTAAGAACTTATTTTTATCCCTTTTTTCCTTTAGATAATTGTATTGCACAGTAGCTTATGTTTAAACTTTATGAGCCTATTACCACTTTCATTTACATGTCACATGTTAAAAAAGACAAAGAGCTTTAGACAGACTATTTAATTATTATGCAGGGTGTTATTTGTTTGTTTTCATTATGAAGAACAATATATTATGTTTTGTATTTTTTATTGTGATGGCTTCAGATATGCTTGAGTCACCTGCATGGTGGCATCTAGATAATGTTTATGAAACTGCATAGGAAAACAAAATATAGCAAAAATACTTCAGTCATAATTTATTACAGGAATTAATCAACAAATGGAAATGTCTTGAAGTCTTTTTGTGCAGTAGAGATACTGATATGTATTAATGTATGCATGTATAATTGAGCAGATGCCACTGCTCATATTCTTTTAATTCTAAGCTTTCACACTATACTTTTACTCTAATATACTTTTAAATACTGGTGAGGAGAAAGTCAAACTTAGGTCAATTAGTGTAGCTCCTCTTTTACTAAAGTCTGTACATTTATTTAGTATGAAGTGGATGTAACTTGTTGACAAATGAAACAGGATATTTTAAACCTTATTCTATTGGTGTATGTTATTATTCCAAGTGAAGGTTCCACTTAGGCTCAGGTTGTTTTAAATCTCAGCAAACTGTTCATTCATGAAGTGAAAGTTTATTAATTTGTATTCTTTAAAACTTTAAAGAGGGAGGAATGAACAGTAACAGGTAACATGACATTGTGATGTATTACTTTTCTTACTAAAAGTGTTGTAGCAAGTATTTTTAAAAAATGTAGTACAAATAACCTCCACAAAAATTTGCAATGCACAGACAGGGTCATTACAGGTAAAATATGTGAGAATACCACTGCCATAGAACATGCATAGAAAAATGACTTTTCTTAATTCTAAGCACATTATGAAAATACCAATTCAGACATGTTTGTCCATGAGTAGGTTTTTACACAATTTGCACATGCAGATAATTTTTTTGTTTCAACCAGAACTTTTTGTCAAAACTGACGTTTTTCAGGGATTCATTAACTTTGCTATTTTATTTGGCCTTTGTTTGAACTGTGCTACCTACCCCATTTTTCCTGACCAATTCTTCTAGGACAGAATGCAAACTTTCTGCTTGTCACTTTCTTTGATATGTAATAATTTCAAGTAGATTTTGAATTATCATCTCCTACAAGAGCCTTCTAAAAGTATGTGATTCATCACTCTTTTAAAAAAAAAAATCCCACCTTTGTATAGTAAATATAGCATATTCAGTAAGAGTAAGTATTAAATGCAAGTACTTAGGTGTGTAGTACTTAAGGATATACAAACTTAAGCACATATAGAATTACGTATTAAGGAAAACCTGCTTATAAAAAAAGTATTTGGTTTTTTTTTTACCTGCATGTAAGATTGAGATGAGACTGCAGTAGCTGATGAATACATCTTGGAATTATTTTTGTAATTAGTATCAATTTATTTTAATAACATGAGAATGCTATGCTTCAAAATCTAATTATTACATAAAAATTGGGTTTTCCCATTTCCATTTTAGATGTTTTGTTGAGCTTACTTCTTTGAAGAGCTGGGGGAAAATTTTGGCAGTAACATACATCTGTATATTGGTAATATCCAAATATTATTTGTCCATATGGAGTATTTGGTAGGAGCAGCCTGTGAGAGCATGTGGGTTTTTAATTTTTTTTTTAAACAGTCATATCAGTAGATATGAATTTGAATGCGATATAGCTAAGAAATAGTTTTATTTGGTTACCAGAATTTTCAAAATTAATTATGTAAAAACTGTATTAAATGGAATGCTTGGATCAGAAAATGCTAAGGGCTTTGAGTTTAAACCAAATTTTACCCTGATGCCCAAAGGCAGTCTTCATGAGGAAGTCGAAATTTGATTTGAAGGAACATTTAAAGTACATTTTCAACTCCAAGAACTTATGCATTCCCATGGGATTAATAGGTTTTAGCTTGCTAATCCTCTGTATATAGTTTCTCCACTTTTTTTCCACATCTTTTTAAAATGTCAGGTTTTGACATGTGATAATCAATGAATTTTTGAGACTTTGACTTTTGTGGGAATGCTTTAGCACTGGTGTTCACAGCTAATCACATCATTGTCACAAATGCACTCACATTGGTGTTTGCCAGTGTTGTCATAGCACAATGTGTGAATTAAGGCCCTGTAATATCTACTCTTATTCAACAGCTCATTTTTCACATCTTGGGTCAATATAAGTAGTTTAAAAAGAAATTATCAGTTATAGGAACTTACCCAACCCCAAAAAATAACCCAGAGCAATTACTGTCAGTAGATGAAAGCTGATTACATTTTTGGCACCATTCAAAGATCAGACAACAGAATTTTAAAAGTAATCAATTGAAAATTACATTTCAACATAATTCTTTCCATTATGTGTGAAATGTTCTTTTTAATAAATGAAAACCATATGTCATGGAAGTCTCTTGAAATGAATAATTTCTGGTTTTTTTTTCTTTTCTCTCTTACATTCTGTTTTTCAAGATGCTGAAAATAGTGGCTTATGCTGAAATATTTTGTAAAATCTAAAAGAAGAAAAGACCAAAAATAATGTGGTATTTTAAAAGAATTTATGGGTGGAGATTAATTTCAAACACTAGATCATGTCTTGTTCCCATTTATGTGGCCAGTGAGGTGGGGAGGAATAGAAGGAGTATTATTCTATCCCTCCCTGCCCATCCACAATGGCAACTCTTTTGTCAAGAAACTATTAATTTTTTGGTGTCTTGTGAGGAGAAAGAAAGTAGAGTGATACAGCTTCTCTCCCTTCTTTCAACATATCATCCAGAAGAACTGGTTGTTGTATTTACACTAGCTGGGAAAATATAGGAGACAGTTAAACCTCTTCTATTGCAGTTGTTAGGATAGATTTTGAGTCAAAAGCTTCCATTTTCTTAATAAATTATTGGTTCTCTTCAAATGTATTAGTGTGGTAGGAGTTAAAATACTACGTAGCAGATGCAAAATTTTCCTTGTATATATCCTGTTTTTCTCTGAGGAACCATTTTCTGTGTTCTCCATATTAGGATATACTGACTTTTGACATCTATGCCATGTAAAGTTCTGTGTGTTGGCACAGAACATACATATAAATGCATAAATCTTCAATATAAATACTTGGAATTTTCTTGATCTTACATATCTATGTTTACTATCAGTAAAGCAGAAAAGCAGGTTACAAAATTGAACAGCTTAACTGCTCTAGGAGAAAGGACAAAGTCAAATACAAACAGTGTTTGTAGATAGAATTCAGCCTCTTCCTCTCTGTTGTTCAGGGTGTTTGTTAGGAGCCATTCTGCTGCTTGGGACAGAATCAGACATTTTAAGGCACCTCCATAGCCTCTTGTAGCCTTAATCAGGAGATAAAGACCTGTGGCTTTAGCTGAGTGTTGGCCTGTATATGTGTGATACAAAGCTAGAAGAAATCTGAAATTTTCTGCTACTTTGCCAAGCAAAATCATAACTGCTACTTGGAAACCAGGCCTTCAATTCCTGTTCCTCCTGAGACTGAGACTCACCCTCTGTGAAGTAGCACTAAATTAGTGTTATGTACTTATCAGTGAGTGCTTGAGAAGAAACAGAACTCTTATCACAGTAATTGGAGATATTTTAAAGCATATTAAGCATAGACTGATGCACATTTCTTTTTCCTTGGAGTTCCTCATATTCTGCTTATCTGGGATTTAAAAGGAACTGAAGTGTGGGAAGCAAGAGCTTTGCTTTATGCCATTGGTGTGGAGTAGAAAGAGAAGATACATGCATTCTTTAGTGATGTTAGTAAGGTAAAAAGCATCTCATCACATATCTGAGATACACTGAATACATTGCAAAGAAATCCACATATGGTCATGATACTATGGAAAATAGTGGTTGCTTTATTGTCAGATTTGTAGTATTTTGTGCAGTAATAGAAGCATAAAATTCCAGACTACTTTTTTAACTATGAATAAAATGGGATTTTTAGTGCACCTAAAAACCCCAAACTATTTTTAATGGTTTTGTTTCTTCATAGTTGTGAATTCTTTAGTCAAAGTAATCAGTGTCATCCTGGAAACTCTCTTGAAATACGTAGTTTATCTTGAAAACTATGTTTAATCAGTTGCCAGGTCTTTAGTTTCTTTGTGACTTCCACTTCTTTAAAATTAAGGTTCCTTAGTAATCTTTTTTTCTAGTTCAATGATTGCCATTATTCAAATGTGTCTTTTTATGTGTGCTTGATGTTCTTTCATGTGATTTTGTGTAGCATCTTAAGAAGGATAAACTAGTGTTCAGATTTAGGGAAAAATAGTATCAGCTAATAGTTTGGGCAGGAAGATCATCTAGTTTCAAGACCCCTGCTATGGGCACAGACACCTTCTACTAGACCAGGTTGCTCAGAGCCTTTGAAAACTGCCAGGGATGGGGCATCCACAACTTCTGTGGGCAACCTGTTCCAGTTCACCATCCTCACTATAAAGAACTTCTTAATATCTGTCCTAAATCTACCCTTGTTCAGTAGAAGGCTCTGTGCTTTCCTTCCTTAAGGAAAGAACTGTCCTGCTTCTCCAGGTGCCCATGGCCGAGATTGAGTTTCCACCTCCAAAAGTCCCTATATCCAAAGACTGCTCCCAGACAAAATCTGCCATTCCTGACAAGTCTGGCTGGCCTTTGCCTAGTGAGGCTCTCACCTGCCTTCCAAACACTGAGGCTCTGTGCTTTCCTTCCTATGGAAAAGAAATGTCCTTCTCCTCCGGGTGCCCATGGCCAGATTTGGGATTTCACCTCCAACATTGCCTGTTGAGACAGACTGGAGGAGATTGAAAGCTACCAGCTTTCTTGTCAGCCCCCTTTAGCAACTGAAAGGATCTATAAGGTCTCCCCAAAGCCTTCTGTTCTCCTGAGCAACCCTAACTCTCTCAGCCTGTCTTCATAGGACAGCTTTTCTGAGATACAGAAGAACAATAAAAGGCCAGGCTAAAGAATTTTCTACATGATTGGCTTTTTAAATGTACTTTTATAGAAAAATAGGTAAATATATCAGAACGCTTGGTGAGCTGTTAAAGAGTTTGCCAGGAGCTTTTTGCTGCTAGGGTAGAAGGAACTACAGTGTTCTGAGGATGTACTTTTACATCTTATCTCAGTTCTTCCACTGAGTGCAGATTATTCTTTGTAACTCAAAAAAAATCTCCTTTTGTCTGCTCCATCACCATTTTCTTTAAGAGTGTCAGGCAGCTGCTCCAAGTAGGTTGCCTAGAGATGTGGTTGAAATCTTTGATTCCAAATCTGAGGTCTGCAGCTCAGTTCCAGCCTTGTCCCCACCTCATACACAGTTACACAGTGATGCCTCCTTGATAGCCAAGATGCAATGGAGATAGGGATGTAAACAAGTTTGGAAGAAAGACTGATAATTTCCACCTTTGCTTGCTTGGCTCAGATGTCACCTCCTCACATACTCAGTCTGTACACAAATGGCATTCTCTCTCTCTCTCTCTTTCCAGACTTCTATTTTAATAAAAAATAGTTGCTATTTTTTACTATCTTTTGCAGTTGCCACTTTTCACCCATATAGCTAGTGTTGCTTTAGTTTTATATATTCATATTTTAAAAAATGTATAAGGCAGAGTTCTGTGATAAAATTTTATTGTATTATATTATTCTAAGAATAGTATATGAAGGTAATTCTTCACCTAATAATTTCTGTTTCATCCTGGTTCTTAAAGGGCTATTTGAGTGAAGGAATTTTCTCCAAAGTAATGGGAGTTGGCAGAGCAAATCCTAATTGTTCGTAACTTCCTTCTAAAGGGAAGGATGCCATAAGCCATAATCTTCAGAAAAATTTCCTCCTCAACACATTGGTTGGGTATGGGTTCTTTACCAAGAAAAAATCAATTGAAACTACAGATCTGGGCAAATCTTTCTATATTTGCTTAGTCAGACATCATGGCAGGAATGTTCTCAGAGTAAGTGGAAATAAAGACAGATTAGTCTGCTTTGTTTCACTGTAATGAAAACTGCTTCTTCTGTTTTTAATCGTAAGAAAGTGAGTTTTTTTCACTGATTAAATTTTTTGTGTCTAATCTTTTAATGGAATTTACATTAAAAACCCCACAACTGTTAGATCTTTTGGACTAATGCATACATCCAAAAATTTAATTGTAAAATAGATGCAGGATTTGAGATGACATGTTAAAGTCCCAGAGGCACTGAGGTACTTCACTGAGCAATCTATAACTGCTGTTTGTGGCTTCATTTAGCATTAGTATATGATGGTGTGTATGGATGAATATTTATTTATGTATATGCAATACCTATATTTGGTCTGTTTCTCCTAGCATAGGTGTAGATCTTGAATGGATTATTTTCTCTCTGAATAAAGATAGCATCCAACTCTGGTATGGCAATTTAAAAAAGGAAAGAAATAAAATCTTGTCTCATCTATTTTCTATAAAATTTACCTCAGCATCTTAAATTTTTCCATGTGTCCAGAATTACTGCCTTAACAGATGAAAAATTTTGGCCTCTTTTGTGATACATCTCTGTGAGTACATGTTCAGATCACCTCATTTATAGGAGTTTATCAGTAATTCGTTCAGTCACATTTTTAAAAATAAATATTTAATAATTTTTTTAGACGTACGGAAACCTTATTTTTTGCCTTTGGTGTTTCTTCAACTCTTTCTTGATACTTGGATGCTCTTTAGAGATGCAGGTTTGAATTTCCTTAGGCAAATGGGAAATTGGCCAAGGTGATTCTCACTGCTGAGTTGTCTCTACCATGAGAATTTTTTTTCCCCACAAGAGGAAAAAATCTGTCACTTTTTCTCTGCTTTCAGAAGGAGGTGATGGTCTCAGTTGTACTTGGTGCATAGCACATATTTTGGTTTTTTTGTGGATTTTATTTTTCTGTGAGCATATCTAGTGAGAACCTTCTTTTCTGTGGCCATTCAGTGACTTAGACCTCATTATAAACATTGGTCTGTTTCTTCTTTATCTGTTTGGAAGGAGCATAGAGGAAAAAAACCAAAACCCAATACTTAATGGATTAAATGCTTCTTGGAAGTTTAGGGCTTGGATGGTTAATGAAATGTTATGAATTTTCCCCAACAATTTATGGTGTAGGAAAAGATGCACATTTTCAATTTCCCTATGCATTGAGTCATAGTGAGTCTGGTTCCATGTTTGCATTCATAAAAGATGAAAATTGTTTAGTGGTTTACACATTTTATTTGCTAAAAATAATTATTAAAGTTAAATTTATGCAGTATTGCCCATGTCTTACATTCCTTCTCCTTTTCTTTTCTCCAAGGCGAATATATAATTTTTAGGGTTTTTCTCTTATATTCAGGTGTTTGGAAACATTGATAAAATCTATAAGTTGGAACTAACTACTTCTAAAATATAATAAAATTAATTTTACATGAATTTTATGATTTAAATTAACTGAAAATCCTTGGTAGTTTTGAATTTGCACTTCTCTGGAGTTATACCAAAATTTTTCATTACCAAATGAAATTTTATTACCCAGTAATACAGAAGTCTTATTTTGTGAAGTTTCTTTTTGTAAAACATAAGGACCTCCAACAAACTTGGTGAATCAGTTTGGTATATAAAAATAGAAATTCAGTTTTATATGATTAGTATAAATCCCTTTATTTTTCTGTGACCTACAGGCAAGGATTTTATTGGAGTCAAAGCTAAAACTGCACAGATTTTTTGCTTCTTTTAGACTCCCTCAGAAGATTTAAGCCAAATTATTTGAAATTTCTTTCATGTTTTTCTGATTCAACTATGTCCTATTTTATCTCTGTTATGTTGAAAATTTTCTTGAAATCCCTGAGCTTGTGATCATAATCTTCCTATGCCCTGATAGTCTCTTGTGCAATGGAATGAATTAATTAATGTGCCAGGCTAATTGTTTTCAGTTTGGTACATCCTCTCATGCTCTCATCCCCTCACTTTTGAAACGTCATGGAAAATGCTTTCTGAAATGCTAAATCCTTCTTTCTCAGATTCATTTAAATTCAGCTGGAGCTTCTGGAAGGCAAGCAACTGTTGAAAATTAAGCAATTAGCCTGCATGCTTAAGAAAACCACATCCACCATTATGGTTTATATATTATTATGATGTTATTGATCTGAACTGTTTAATTAATTTTTGGGAATTCATTAGCATAAATAAATCATTTTCAAACCATACCAAAATTCTCTGAACTTTTCATCTGAGAAATTCTGATAATGACAGTGAAATTTAAAAGGAAGATCAAGAGTGATACATGTTGAGATGGAAGATTATTGTTCTCTGCTTTCCTTCTTTTTTTTGTCTTTTTGCTTACCAAAACATTATGCAATACATTTGAAAAGTGGCTGGGGTTGAGGGGAAATGCTGGTAATTAAAGGAATTAAAGGAAGAGTACTTGCTGAAGCATTTCCGTATTTCAGAAGGATAAATTTCCATGGAAATTTAAAATAGGAAAAAAAGAGGAAAAAAAAAAAAGAGGAAAAAAAAAAAAGAGGAAAAAAAAATAGTCTGTAATTTCAGAATAGAGAAATGACAATAATACTGTGTGTTGTTTTCACTGTTGTGAAAGTAGTTTTAAATTAAGCTGAGCAAATGTTTTGCATCTTTACATGCTGTTCTAAATGAACCATACTCAAATCTCTACTTGATGAGAATGCTCTTAACACCTCCATGTCTTCTACAGTGCTACTATCAGGATTTCTTTTAAGAAATTCTTCCATTTTTCTATAGTTGTGTAATAAGTTATGTGTGTTGCAGTGAGAGAGAGATGATAGAGAATGCACTGAAAGCAATTGAAAAGTGAGCCTGTTTTTGGACGATTGCCCTTTTTCATTGGAGGCTTGATGGATGATCCAAACTACTCCTAGGTCTCCTGTAGACTAGTTTAGTTCTCTTATTTACTGTATATACATTTACAAAAACAAATACCCAGAAATGACTGTACCATTTTAGAGCTCAATTCTAGTAGGATAATCTACACCAATTATGTTAGGTCCTCTAGAATGTTTTTCAGCTATGCAGTATTAGAATCCCAGATTTTGAGGTTTTAGGCGAGAACCTAATCACAAGGCTCTACACAGAGATCTCCCTCAGGCAGGATTGATTTTATACATTCTTATCATACAGCATGTGATTTTGCACCTGCATTTTTGTCCATTCTAAACATTTCTGATGTATATTCAAGTAATTTGCCAGCTCCTGACTAACTTCCATTATAATGTGAAAGGTTTTGAATGTGCAGCATTTGAACTCTGGTCATATGAATATTGCTGCTTCCCTGGGGGAATACAGGTCACAGAGCATGTTAGAACAGAGGATAAAACACTTTCAGCTGAAGAAATCTGTCTGTAGAACAACCTTTAGAACAACCACCCACTTTCTTTCGTCCTTTGCTGAGCCCCTCTGATTGCTGGAACTCAGGATGTCAAATGTAACAAATGGACATGGCAGCCAAGTCGTGTGTTGCATTAGTATCTCTTGTCTTTTTTAGCAGTTTGGAACATGTGTTGGAAGATATTGGCTTAAATGATAGTCAGACCTTCTTTACAAAATATTGAAAACCTTGAAAGGGTCTTCAGGAAGAAAGAAGTACATAATTTCAAACTTGCTTATTTTTCCAGTTCTCTATGCAGGTATAATTCTGAACCCATTAAGGGGAAAAAAAAAAAAAAAAAAGTAGCATTAGGGATTTAGTTACTGCTGGCAGCTTGGAGAACCAGTGCCACTCAGGCAGTAGTTCAAAAATCTAATATGGCTCTAAACTCAGGGAATTTTTTTTGCAATATATACTTAAAATCTGCAGACAAGGTAAATAAAGAAAAGATGAATGTAATATAAAGATAATTTACATGGCCATCCATAAACCTTAACTTAAAAAGGTTTATAATTTTGGTTTAGTTTCCATTTTCACTTAGCTGTTTTTTTGTGTATATGATTCAGTGAGATAGCTAAGCGACATTTCATTAATGCACAATTTAACAAAGCAATTTCACATTGTTAAAGTCAGTTGATTTAGTGATTGATGTATTTGTTATGCTTGCAGATAAAAAATACATTTATATAGAGTATATTAGTGTAACTAATTACTGATTTACTTGGATGCTGATACAAATCCTTTTGTTATTGTGATTCATAGTTTATAAACAGTGAATTAAATGTCAGTGGCTTTATTAGAGAAAAAATGTAAAGTTTGTAGCGTGAGTGAAACAGTGTGTGATTTGCCAAGGTAAAAGTGTGTGGCTGAAACTGTCTGATGAGGTAAAGATACTGAGTCCATGTCCAAGGTGATTATTTCTGTTTTACACCCCTCTTGAGCATTGTGAACAATTTTTTTCAGTCTCTGCTATTTTTGTCTTCAAAAGGTGAGAGTTTTATTGGTTTCACTGCACTTCTTTCTCAAATGTGCTGTTCCGTATTAGAAGTTCAGCACAGATATCCTCTCACCAGTCTTGCATTCCTAGTAATTATGACTTGCACAAGAGATTTGCACATCAGATTTTGCAATTTGTGTTGTTGGTCCCTCATAAGGATGATGATACACATTTAAAACATTACCTTTGGTAGTTAGATCTTGATCTTAATGGGAAACATCTTATTTAATGTGCACATAAAATTTCAATATCTCACAAATACATTAAAAAATAATAGTCAGAGAAGTCAGGGGAAGAGAAGTCTCTGCTGCTAAGTCTTAAAATGGTATTAAAATAATAGCAAAAATTATTTTTACTGTGACTCAGATTCCAAATTCACTGAGGCCTTTGAAAATTCAATTTCTATTTTCTTTTTTCTGGCATGGTTTCAAGCTGATTCCTGGTAGTCTTTTCCCTCCTTCTACATCCACTGTGATGAACTAAAGGAGTTGCACTAGTTGCACTCATTTTCTGTGGAGAAATGGAGTATTCCTGAAGCGTAGGGAAATTTCTCTAAGTCAGTTTTGTGGTATCATGTGGATTTATACCTTAATTATTTAACAATTACAAGTTGCTGTTTTCTTTCATCTATAAAGAAAGTAACACTATGTTTTGTCAGATAATAATTGATAAGCTGTTTTAAAATCACAAATGTAATGATAAATATGCAGTTGTGTCAATATGTTTCAGGATACCTTTGTCTTCATTGTCTATTAGCAGGATAAAATGGGATCATAATGCTTTGCATTGCTGTGATCCCATTGCAACCTCCCCCTTCCTTGAGGGGGAGGTGCAGATATCTCCCTGGTGACCAGCAGCAGGACATGAGGAAATAGAATGAAGTTCCATCAAGGGAAATTCAGATGAGACATCAGGAAAAGGCTCTTTACTGGGAGGCCGGTTGGTTGCTGGAAGAGGCTTTCCAGAGCATGTTTTGGTCATGGCACCGACCCCCTCAGAGGTCAAGGGGCATCTGGATGATGCTTAGTCATATGGTTTAGTTTCAGGTAGTCCTGTGAGGAGCAGGGACTTGAACTCAATGATCCTTATGTATTCCTTCCAACTTGAGATGATCTATGACTCATTTTATTACTTAAAACAGACAATGCTGTTTTAACAGGAAAAAAAAATCCTCATTAGAGTTTTATTAATTAGCTGTTACCTCGCTGGCAAAAGCAAAACCAAATTAAGCTAGATGATAAATGTTTTGGATCAACAACTTTTGTTTTTTCCCCTCTAAGTACTGGTGCATGTCTGAGAACTCTCATTTGACTCTTTGAACCTATTTGAGACAGGGTGATTAGTAACTCTTTGACAAATGCCAGCAAAACATCTTACAACGTAGGAAAAGACAAGAGGCCTTCAATTCCCTGAATTAGGCATCCAAAAATCCCCTGCTTTTTGTCTGCCTAATTATAGGAAAAGCTAAAGACATGCTAAGTACATCCCTAGGAGCTCTGTAGGCACCTTTGGATGCTAATCAAGAAATTTGAGAGCATGGAACTTGATTTCGGGGTCCTGATATAAGTGTTCTGAATTTACTCTGAGCTGTTTTACACAGTGCTCTGAAGTATTGTAGCAATACTGTGAATTTTCAAATACTTAATTCAATACTCACTTTCAAGAATATGAAAGACTGCTATACCAGTCTATATCTTCAGAAATCAGTATGTGCAAATACAGGACAAAGCTTTTGTCAACAGAATATTATTTGATGTATTAGTGTGATTTTTTTTTACAAAGCATTCAATTTTTTTTTCTTTTTTTCTTCCCCTTCACTGCAGACAATTGATTTAGAGGGGTTCAAGCTGTTCATGAAGACTTTTCTGGAGGCAGAGTTACCAGATGATTTCATTGAACACCTTTTTACATCATTTAGGAACAAAATCTCCCATTGCAGCCCATTAATTAAAAACAAACCACAGCACCTTTCTGGAGGTAAGTAATAAAATCAGTAACATAAGAGCTAAAGGTTCCCTCACCCTGCTGTTTTGCTTCTAATAGCTATAAATATATGGAATTCTTAACTACATGTTGAGGGATTTTTCTTCTGGTATTTGTAAAATTAGAGAAACTAACTCAACCATAATAGGAAATACTGTGAAAAGGAATGGAAATGAAATGATTTTGTCTTTTTAATTCACAATAATGATGCAGCTGAGACACCAAGTGGACATTCTTTGTCATGTTAATGCTAATCAGATTGCTATGGTTACGTGATCTTGTTGCCTATTCTCCTGTACAAACCCTTAAAAACCTTCAAGCTTTAAGCAGGAGGCTCCTGTTGGTGTTCAACCGTTTTTGTGCCAGTTGCTGCTGTTTTTCTTAACTGTCTAGGTGTGATTCTGTTGTTGTTAATCCTACATACTTAGCAGCTACTGATATTTTAAATCTTGGATGTTAGTATATCACTAAAAGTGATTTTGATTTCAGAGGACACAGCTAAATTCTGCCCTGTATAGGCTGTACTCAGCTTTCTTCACTTTCACTATAGTTCTCTTTGACATATTTTATTCCTATGTGTGGTAAAATTATAATGATGATAATTATTATAACATCATTATTAAGGACAGTGCTGTTATTACTGTTGTTGTTTCAACTGTATGTTAAGTTTCTTACTCTGATACTGACTCCTAAAATATTTTTTGCCTACACTAACTTTTCCAAGTTTGTCAAGAGTTTATTTTTTATGTTACTAAGTACTTTAGAAAGAATATAATGTAATACCAGTTTAGGAAGCTTCCATATGTTTTTAGCATAATGCCAGAAGGACTGTTTGATAAATTGCTACATCCCCAAAACATTCTCAGAGAGGCAGTTCAGTTCACCTTGTGCAAGAATTGTTTGGGCTTGAAAATATGCTGAGTTTATGTTGTAATTCAATTCAATGGTTTAAACTAAATGTTACATCCTGATAATTCGTTACTTTTATGGAGAAAAAACTGTGCATTGGTACATTTTGATGTACAAATGGAAATTATGGAAACACTTGGGTTTGGGTATGTGGTAATTTTTAAATGTTACCAATAGTGAAAAAAGAAAAGCTTGACTGTAGTGAAAAATAACTTTGTCAGAAATATTAGACATTCTTCTGGAAAATGGAGGGGTAAGTGAGAGCTAGAGAAATGACAAGGAGAGTAGCAGGGTTCATCAGTCTATCAGGTATGTTCTTGTTTTGCACTTAGTCTCTTTTGGTCCACTCATGTCTGTTTATAAACTGTATTTTCAGTTAAGGTGTCTGAAGAGAGATGGAAACAGATGCCAGGTAAGCAGAAGGACTGGAAGTCATCTGTAAGTCAGTACATTGCAGCCAACCCTTCCCACCTCTGATTAAGAAGTAGTAATTTAACCTGTATCTTGCAGCTGATAGGTTAAAAGGTACCGTAAAATTTGTATTCATTTTCATTTGGATTTCAGCACTATTTTTGAGAAGAGTTATCCCAGGTTTTATAATCATTTTTATTCTGTGAATATGACTTACATAAGACTGGAATATGAACTATTTGTGTAAGTTGTGTGATTAAAGCTAGCATTTAACTGAATAAAATGTTATAATGTCTTAATTTTAATGACACTTAACTGACATGCAAGCTCATTAAATAGAGCATTGACTTACTAAATATTTTGTTCATTTAATATTTACTGTTAGTGTTTATTATTGCTGAAACCATGAAAATGAAATTAATTCCAAAATACATTATTGCATGCCAATTTGCTCTTTTTTACCTTATTTTATTTTTTTAACATGTATATTTCATAACATGTAGGCATACCTTTTAATATGTAGGCTTTTGAAGATGTATCAGGATTGCAATGAAGTTTTTCAAGCTAAATTTAGGGAGAGAGGGGACAACCCTCAGTCAGTGAGAAATGTAACAAACTAGTGAAGAAAGTTTTCTTACTACTTTCTCTGTGTTCTGCTGTTGTTTCCATTTTTCCCCATTTTGGTCCTGCAGATTCCAGTAATATCATCAGGACTGGTCATACTAATATTGTACTGAAACAAAAAGTTTGGCAATTTTGAAACTTTAATTCCGAGTGGTACTCTGGAACTGCTATTAATCACAATGTCTAAGCAATTATTATGACTATTACTTAAATTCTAAATTTATTTTCTCAGTACTTTGTCACTGAGACTTTTGTGTTTTAAATATGTGCTGCACTGACACACATCTGGCTGTGTTTTTGGGATAACAGTACACTTGGGTATTAGTAGAGTTTTCATTGACACTAAAACATTTTCAATTAGTGTAGTTGTTATCAATCTATAAATTACATGAAGCTTCTACAAGCACAAAAAAGTGGATACAGACTTGGGCAGGGATTGTTTTTAATACTTGGCATCTAGTATGGTAGAACAAAAATATTCACCAAATTGTTTTGTAGTCAAATGAAATCAGATCAGCACAAATTAAAAAAAAGTTTATGCCATTCCCATATTTGGGTGGGGGTGGTTTTTTTTGGATAGTTTATTTTAATTTTACCTTTGCTGGATAAACTATGAAGATGAATTGTTGAAAACTTTATATTTAAATTAAGAAGTAATCTGAGATTCAGATAAAACAAAGATAAATGCATGCAAAAGTTACATTTTCATTTTCTGCTTGTATCTTATGTTCAGACTAACAAAGGCTACGGGTTGTTTCTAGGTCTGAGACTTAACAAGGGTACCTCTACATCCAGACCTCCTACTCCTGCCAATTCACATTTACCAGACATGATCCAGCTGAAAGATATTGTTTGCTATTTGTCACTGCTAGAAAGAGGAAGACCTGAAGACAAGTTAGAATGTATGTTCTTTTTTGATTTTAAATATTTGTTTCCGTAAATCGTCAAATAATTTTGTTTCTGAATTTAAGAACCAGTTTTGAGCAGATGGATTATAAACATATGGTTCTAGGTGACCCTTATTGCAGAAATGATTTTTTATTCTTGCTAATGGTGAGATTTTAAATGAAACTTGTTCTATCTAGCATTTGCTAAAATGAGGAGTAAGGATTGTATATTCTGTAGTTACAATAATGCTCTCTACACTGTCATGTCTTGTTTAGTATCAGGTCTGAGAAAAAACAGACAAACTATACTGAGTATACTTAGAGATCTGAGTGTACTTAGAGATCTACAGATGGGGTGAATAACCAGTACTAACCATCCTAATTCAAACAAAGAATAATTGCTAATACAGGTTGTGGGCGCTATAATATTACTGAATACTGAAAAGCCAAGAATGATCCAAGTCTGCGTCACTATTGGGAAGGAGTGTTTGACACAGGCAGTTAGAAATTCTTGTTTGGTTGTTGTTTGTTTTTTTATTTTTTATTTTTTAATTAGGGGCCTTGGTCATTAAAATGCAACACCACTGCCTATTTAAAAAAAATCAAAAAAACAACCCTGTGAGTTTGATCTATAAATTGGAGGAAAAAAGAAGAAAACTTGTTTCCTTATTGTGGAATTTTAGAAGTCAGTTTCTCATGTGGCTAAACAGTCAGACCAATCATATAGTCCTTATTGTGGAGAAATATACTTCAATATACATAACTGGTCTGTATAAAAGATCTGTGGGATCAGGCTCTCGTATGCAAAGTAAGTGTTCAATATGTTAGGGTGTGCAAATAGTAGGCTGCTTCTGCCAAAATAAGAAATTCATTACAGGGTTACATGTTGCTGAAGTATCTTGATGTTTTGGTAACATGTAGTTAGCTTATAGTGGCAACTTTGTATTGCAAGGTCACAACAAATCCCCCAAATTTGGTAATATTGTTTGGTATCATATGAGTAAAATATGAGACTGTAGGTGTGAATGCACATTCAGAACACGGAGACAGAAAAACTGAGATCCAAGGACTGAATGCAACTTACAGTGTAATAACTGCTGCATGGTAGCAAGTTACACAAGCCTTACCAGAGCTCTGAGGAGCTCGATGCACAAACCACGGCATGAAAAGGAGATCACTTGCCTCCCCTGGTGTCAGGAGTTGGTACAATGGAAAGGAGGAGAGACCGAGGAGCAATGATAATTAAGAGTATGGGGATTTTCCATGAACTTCCTACAGTAGGAGCTGCATGGGCAAAATACAATTCTGTGGGATTTAAGAGCGAGAGAGCATGACCTAATATGTATATGGTACTTAAATATTTTGTGTATTCAAGGTCACTTGCATTTACTACATATAATTCTGTTTTTTTAATGGGTTTATTTTCTTCTTAGTCATACAGAGTTGAAATATGCCACATATTTTCACTTTTTAGTATCTAAATTTCAGGTTATACTGCAACATTGTATGCAGACTTTTCTGTTGATTTCAGTTAATTCTCATTATAGATTAATGGTATAATTTAACTCTTTTTTCTGAATTTGAAAGCAGTCGGTCTGATAGCTGTAATGCAAATTACAAGTTTGTAGCAATGAAGGGAAAAAAGAAAAATGGCTTTTTCTGGAGTTGCCAACATTAATATCAATACCAATTTCAAGTAGTGATTTTAACTTTTCTTTTTCAGATGACAAAAATTGGAAAAAAATTAGTCATAGCTGAGTGTTTGGAAATTTAATTCAGGATATGCAGAACATGAAAAAGTGGTGCTTTCAGTTAAAATTTGATGTAGGCTGGAGGATAAACTACACTAAGAGTTTCATCTTTGGATCTATATGAACTACAGATTTTCAGAGATTTATAAATATTCCAGAAGATATATGGATTTTCTAACCTATTAAGAGTGTAGAGAGGATTTCCACAGTGTGAACCTCACCTGTTTGGCATGCTCAGCGTATCTATAATTCATAATCTATGTATGACCTGAATATAAAGAATACCAAGCTTTCCTCACAGAGATACATTGAGAGAACATATCTTGTGTTTTAAGGTTAAATTGCCATCTAGAAATAGAAATTGAGTGCACAGTCAGTCTAATCAGGTAAGGGGATGGGAAAAAAAATTAAAAAAAATGACTTGGGCTCTGAAGTTTGCATCAGAACTTCTGTTTGGTTGTTTTTATCATTTTGTTGTTGATTTGGTTTTGTTTTATTTTTTTTTTCCCTCCTAGAGTGTGTAAATCAAGAGTATGAATATTTAGCAGTGTATGAATAGAAAAGAGATTGCATGCCACACCAGTAGCATAGTTTTCAGAATCTAGCCGAGAGCACAGATTGAGTCTTTTTACCCTATACCTATGTAATTGGAAAGACTTTGTTTCTACAAAGGTGAAACAGTTATAATTACACTAATGTCTGGTTTTAAACGACTAATTAGAACTGCTGATTCATATTAAAGGAAAAAAAAGTTGTAAGCACTACTGCTCTGGAGTGGGTAAAGGTCACGGAGATGCTAAAACCTGCTGTAAAACATTCTCTCAACTACTGTCTAAGAATCACAGAGGAGGAGGAAGGAGAGCCAAATGATTTTAACTTTATTGTTGAGTGATTCGGTGATTCATCCCTATGGAAACTGTGAATGCCTAATGATACCATTGCCAGACAATATTAGCTGACAAGCTCTGAGAAGCTTTGGTGGAAGGTGTACTAGCAGGGGCAGTACCAATCTCTGGTGGCTTTTGGCATTAACTTGTTTTACACTGAAACAATTTTGCTGTGATAACTCTAGGGAAAGAAGGATATTTTTATAGGTTTTCCTAACATGTGACTAATGAATCATGGGCCTTTGTGGCGTGAAATAGTGTACTGCTGTAAATATCATCAATCTTGTATTACAGCTCTCAAGAGCAGTGCAAGGTAGTGGCAAAAATTGCTGAAGTGGTATAGAGGTATATATTGCCTTTATTCCACACAGTTAGATGATCAGCTCATTCCCAAGATGGAGGGTATAAGTGAAACAAGCCATTACATATAACAGTTACTATGTTTCTCTGTAAGTCCAAAAATAATCAAATTATTTCTGAACTTTACTCTCTAATTGCTAATAATTTCTTCTCACTTTCTCATTATATTGTTTCCTGAAAATTATAGTAAGCTTTGTTTGTGAAATTTTTTGGACTGTAACAGCATCTGCTATGGATCCAGTGTGGTAGGATTCCTCTTTTAAATAGGTCATATTTTACGTTTCCAGAGACATCTAATTAAACAACAAATTGCTTGTGTTTTGCTGTTGGTGAGAGCATTACATTGTCCTGGAACCACCCCTACATGGGCTGACTTCATCCCTAAAAATAGGTGTAGGGGTAAAAAAAAAAAGTGCTTTTGGAGAGCATGGTGGGTATTTGGATATCAGACCTCTGACAAACTTTGTCCCTGAAGTAGGGGGGTATTTCTAGGCTTCTGGATTTCTTTTTTAGTCTTCTAACAGTATTCCTATGAAAGCTTTATGCTTTGCTGGTTCCAAATATCTTTGTAATGGTGCATGTACCCCTTCTTTTGGCTGGGATCAAGTCATGATACAATCTTGAAAGTATATATTTTTTTCTGTTTTTTGTCAAAATACACCTTTTTGTCTGTGTGGTTCCCCGGAATGTTGGGAGTACATTTTGAAACTGATGAAGCAAGTACTGTTCTGGCAGTTTTGATGAATGTTTATTGTTGGATTTGAATGATTAGATATTTAAAATATTAATCCTGTGTTTCATTTAGTTGTTCAGAAAATAGTTTCTAAGGCAGTATCACTGTTGAATAGTGATAGCTGCAGCCAAGGGAGTAGCATTGTAACTTAAGCAGGCTTATCAACATTTCTGACCAATTGTGTGTTACTCTATGTTTGGTGAGATCACAGAGAAGGGCCTTTTAGTAGTACTCACCATGAAGACAGGTCATCTCTAGAGGGAAGCAAAATCAAGTTCACACACCAAATTAGCTGTTAGGGTGATGGTGTGAGAAAGGTGCAGTTGTACTCTCTAGCTAATACGTCTCGTTGGAGGCACTGTGGCAGGGTAGTTGCTGAGTGAACCTTTCACGTAATACAACCTGTTTGGAGGGTCTACAGCTAGTCTGAGCGTTAAACAAAAATGTTAATATTTGTCCTTTCTTTGAAACTCAGGCTTAAGTTGTTTTGTGTTTTGGTTTGGAGTTGGTTTTTTTATGAAAAAGAGATGTATTTGTTGTGTTTTCTAACAGTGTTTCCTTCTCTCCTTGTTTTCTTTTCAGTTATGTTTCGCTTGTATGATACAGATGGGAATGGATACCTGGATAGTTCGGTAATGTTTTTTATTTATTGCACTGTAAGAGTATGTCAACATGGCAAAACTATACAAAACTACATTAATTCTAATCAAGTTTATATTTATCCTGAATTATTAGAAGCAGTATAAAATACAGTCAATAACAATTCATTCATTTGAAAAGTAATGCTTGAGTTTTCTTTTCCGATGAGAAATGCTGCTTCTACAACTGTATACATTTTCAGTTGCTGACACTGCTGTCCTGGAGGGCTGTTCTATAGTCTTCTGATTTTTAATGATACTACTGTCAGGGACACATCAATATGATTCCAATAATTCTAGTATGCTGCTGGGAGATGTGTATGAAAGCACCATTTGTAAAGATTTCATTAAAAAGGGTAAGTGTGAGAGTCACACAGTGGATTTATGCGGAGAGATGTCACAACTTCCATGTTATTATTAAGAATGGAGGAACAGTATTAAGGGCAAAGTTTTGAGGAGCAGCCCAACCAAATGTTTGAAGAGAAGTCAGAGCTATGGAAATAATTTTAAAAGATGTAACTATTTTTTTTTTTTCTGATAGCTAATAGAAACAATTGTTTTATTAGCAGTGTTGAGTTTTTTTCCTTTTCTTTGGGGATTTTTTCCACCTTTTTTTGTATCTGCTGGAAGCAAGACAGCATAGAATGGATTGGTAAGGAAGAGGAGGGGATTCCCATAAGTTGCAGGGAAATAGGGAAGCAAAATTATATACAGGTATACAGTAAATACAGCACCATAATTTTAGGCAATACCAACTTGAGTTAGATGCCTGGATACAAATGAGAATTTAGAATGGTCCTAGATAAGCATTTGAGCATGTACAAAGCAAAAGTGTGTATATAAGTATAGAAAGGCCCTAGTGATATATAATCAAGGGAAATTGCAATGCTGTAGTGGTAAGAAAATAAATCTGTAGTAGTTTACAGAATCCACTTTATGCCTTATCTCTATTAGAAAATTGTGATTTATACAATTACTGTAAAAAAAGTTAATAATTTCAATAATTTTTTGAGTGATTTTTCCATCACTCAGATTAGAGTGATGGAATTTAAAGATCATTATATGATCTTATCACAGGGTGGAAATCAGATCCTGAAAACATGGGTGCTTGAAAGACAACCAGGAAGGAAGGATCTCTGACTAATTTCAGTTACTTTGATTGTGGGGCTGTGTTTCACCTCCCTGAATGCTTTGTAGTCCACGCAGAATGTTTTGCTAATAAGCAGATTCACTTGAGAATACAGCTTCCAGTGAAAAGTACCTTTCATCAGGGATGTTGATGAAATAGTGTCACTGAATGCAATATGGTTGAATTATTAGTTTCTTGCAGTACAATTTAACTTTATAACCTTGCATTAAATATCATACTTTTTCATTCATCTGTAGGAGCTGGAAAATATCATTGCTCAAATGATGCATGTTGCAGAATACCTTGAATGGGATATTACTGAATTAAGTCCAGTAAGTATCCAATTATCACAATTTTTTAATGTTGCTAGAGACAGCTCTCATAATTTTGTGATATTTCATATCCATGTGGCATTCCATGAATGAGTAAGGTAGAAATAAGAACAGCCTGTGTTCCACTATGAATTAGCATTGTGAATTAGCACTTTTACCAGTATTTTGCTGTTTAAATCTGATCTATGAAATGTTCAATATATGTAATGATTAATTTCTATGACATAACTGGTTTGTCTCTGAAAATTTCTTAAGAGCAAGTGGACAAAGGACACAAGTTGTTTCGGGATCTTTAGGTGTTAATAAAATGTAAATACGAGTATGACATTTTATTTTCTGAACTGTCCATACTCATTTGACTACAGCTACCATGAAAGTAATATTTTTCTAATGTTTTGTACAAGAGAATTGAAGATCTACACATGTTCTAACAAGTTGCTGTATGAGAATATAGTAATAATAAATTAGAACTTATGAGATTTTTCATTAAACTGTAGATTCTTCATGAAATGATGGAAGAAATTGACTATGATCATGATGGCACTGTTTCCCTAGAAGAGTGGATCCAAGGAGGAATGACAACAATCCCACTCTTGGTCCTTCTTGGGTTAGAAAATGTAGGTATTAAATAGTAGCATCAAGTTTCCGTTTGCATGTTGACTGTGGCCTTCAGGTTAGTTTCTCTGTGGCCTGGATGAAGAATGACTTTGCTTTATTCCTCTTTACTATGGCTGAATGATGTGCAAAGAACAAAGTGTTTTCAAAATCACAGATAAACTGGCAAGTATAAAGCAACGCCTAATAAGCTGGCTCTGGAGCTGGAATTTGTAAAAAGCTGAATAATTTTCCCTGCTAACAACATATTAATTCCAAGCTGCAGTATTGTCTGTTAAGTGCATATTACTGCCCATCTGTATGTTGCAGCTGGCAGACACAGTAGTGTCTAAGCTCCTCAGCGTGGTACTGGGTTGTGTGGCCTAACTGTACTGAGTCACAGAACAATCAAGGTTGGAAAGAACTTCGGGGGATCTTCTGTTCCAGTCCCTAATTAAAGGCAGCGCCACAGACTGAGTTATCCAGGGCCCTGTCAAGCCTGGATAGTTCAAGTGAGATGGATTCTACCAGTACTGTGGGCAAACGTTCCCTGTGTTAATTGTTCTCAAGGGAAAGAGTTTTTGTTCATATGTGCAGATGGAATTTCTTCTGCAGCAATTATTGCTGGCTCTTATCCTGTCACAATACATCCCTGTGAAGATCTTCTGTCTCTGTAACTACATTAGTAAAGTATAGTAAGAAGCAATATCAAGGGGGACACTTACACCAATGGATAGAGTATTGTGAAAGATGAGCTTATGTTCTCTACATTTACAACCCCACATTAAAGGTAATACAGATGTAATATGATCAGTTTTCTACCAGTTCAATGCAGCTGTTTTAAGGTTGGCATGTTGTCAGTGCCACCTGCTGTCCTATATTTGAGCTAATTTTGAACTCATCTATTGAAGCATGGGTTTCAAATGCATTTCTATTATTCGAAAGAAAGCCTTCTGATCTCCTTTTAATCTCTTTTCTTAAGTAATTTTCACATATTGAAAATAACAAATAATATTTATTTTCCCCATTTAGTGCAATCCAGACTGCTGTAGTTGCTCTGTCCTATTTTATTTACATGAAGAATGCTCAGATTGATACTTTGTGTAAGGAAATGTATAACAAACAAGTTTATTGAACGGAAGATATATAAGTCTTGAAAAATCTAATTAATTAAATTGTAAATAAAATATCTGAATGAAGACAACTTTCAGTGTGTCTGGATCTCTATAGTACTAATTCCCTAATTCTAAATGTGAGACAGAGTAAGAAAAATGTTGAATTACTGTCATCAAATAACAGATCTTTGTCAGGCTGAATTCCATTATTTCCACAGAATTACTCTAAACAAAGGCCAGCAAATGTTCTCAAGCAAGCAGTATAGCAGATAACTGATAGTGATTTTCAGAAGAGATTTTTCTTTTATGACAGGTACTATAGATGTACTGGGAGTATTTTCAATATCTACATTTCATTCTTTTTAAATTTGAAACTCCTAAATTGTGGCATAAATTAACGCAGATCATTCTGTGGAGTTTATTTTTATATTAAAGCAAAAGCTGTTAGAAAGAAGCTATGTAATCAAACATTTTATTCTTTTGAGTATTTTTACTAGTTTTTAGATACTTATTGTGCTGTGCATAGCTTTACTATGGAAATACTAAAAATACAGAAATAGAGATCAAAATTCTACAGCTTGTTATTAGCATGGGTCATTTGTTTCTGTCATCAAGAGTATTCCTAGTACTTGATGCATTTAACAAATAGAAATGTATAGTTGTGGAAAAAAATATTATAATAGCATGCAAAATGTCTTATTATCAATAAGCATCGCTTATGTAAACTCCATTACCTACATATGAGCTGATTTGCTAGTAATTTTCTAATGATTCGCTAGGACAAGATACTGCCCTTTAAAAGGGCTCCTATTTTTCTTTTTATGTTTAAAACGGCTTAATTTTTTATACCATCACATTATTTGTAGAGATAAGCAAAATTTTAAATTTTTCATTAAACCAGCAAAAATATACTACTTCCATTTGTTCATAGTTCAAATAAAATCATATTTTAGGACATTGAAAAGTGAAATCAATACTAATGCCTGTCTGTTATTTATTGTAAACTGATAGCATGATTTTGATGGTTTTGCAGCATCTAATGTATTATCCAAGCTCTTCATTCCATTGCATCAATCCCATTAGTGGGATGTTCTTATTTCTTTTTGCATGCCATTGTTAGATTTTGCAAACCTAGCTTCCCAGGACTCTGCTTTCTGGATCTTTATCTCTCTTCTTTTAGTTATGGTAATGAAAAGTGAGATAAGAATCTTTTGGACTCACTAATAAAATAAAAAAGAGCTAATATCTTAAGGTTTTCCTCATGCTGATTAGTATGTGAAAATAAGGGACATAACTTACTGGATTATGCTGCTTAGACATGTCCAAGTAATCTTCATATGTTGTAAATCAGAGGGAGTAAAAAACCAACAACAAAACCACCCGCCTGCCCCAAACCCCAAAGCAATACCACAAAAAAACCCAAACAAAACCCACTAGCAAAGCCACCAACCAAACTATTGTGTCACCTTCTTATGAGTGTTGGTTCTGTACTGAACTGTCAATGACATAATTTTAAATCCAAGAGATCAGGTTCAGAGCTTGTCTAGTATGACAGTGACAAAGAATTGTCATTATCGTTTATGTAAATAAATTACGATACGAGTGGAATATTTAATTTGTTTTGGGTTGCGGTCCATTAACACTGTAATGTACTTACATGTATAGAGCTTGTATGAAGGATAGAAGATTTTCAGCTGGTCTCATTTGATATGCTAATATCAGTGAAGCTATGATGTTTAATTTCAGTTGCAGATTTGTCATAGAACTTTCAGAATTCAGCTACATTGTTTGTACTTAATCCTTAGTTTCCTGTAATGGCTATACAGAAAGGTCAGATATCATGTAAGAGTTCTAAATTACATTTAAAACCTTTCAATCAGTTTTTATTACATACTGTATAAGATGATTTAGTCAGAATAATTTAAAAAGAAGTGAAGCATTTAAGTAAAGTATGGAATTATATGATTTAAAAATAAAAGAATAAACAAGTCAGTGAGTCAGTTTATGAGCAGTGGGATTGAGATAGCCTAACCTCTCACAGGTTTATGGCCTTTGCTCTCTGACCTCATCAGTAATCCCCTTCTGAGAGAGGCAAGAGTGTGAGGCTGATTTCCCTTTTGGTCTCTCTCTCTC
>VZRH01006098.1:1502508-1611020 GCA_013397555.1 Urocynchramus pylzowi | reverse complement strand
CCCCCCCGACCTTTTCATAGACTTTCATGAAAATTCTAGTGCCCTTCAAATTTATTCGAGATTACTAAACTAATTTAAAAGTTTCTGGTGCAGTTTAAAGTGATGAAGATAATAGGACAAAGAGCATGAAAATGTCTAATTTCCCTAGGAAATCAACCTTAATATCCAGTTTGTTTTAGTTTGCTGGGCTTTATGTTCTGTTTCCTCCTAAGATTTGATTTTGGAGTTGTTAGGAAGGTGGACTTTAGAAATACAGAGTTCTGTCTCTGAGAATGTTCCATGATAGAAATGACATATTTGATTTTTTGGTGTTTTTGAGGCAGTTGATATTTGAAACGAACAGTTTGGGTATAACATAAGGAATTTAAATAAGAACGTAATTGGTTCCTTTTCTGTAGGGGTTCTGAGTTAGATACATGTACTATTTGGCAATTTGTTTTAGAAGAAAAGATCTTGGAATTGTATGCCTGTATAATCCATTTGTAATTGGGTGATTACCCTTTCTCCCATTACCACTTCCTAAATGTGTTCTATATGGCATCTACTGAAACCTTTGTTGTTAAATTAGAGTAATTCTTACTCTCATCTTTAGTTGTTCCAATTTCATGGATTTTTTTTTCAAGAAATTCTCATGTAAAGTGAGAATTTCATGAAGAAAATGTTAAATATGTAGGAAAATGTTAATTATGTTTAATTTTTAGTGATAAATGTATGAGGTAGTTTTTTGCTGAGTGTCACACTTCAGTCTGGAGTTTTCACAGACCTCATCAACTTTCCAAATTTATTTTTGCATCTTAAGGCAATAGTTAATCTCTCAGCCAAACACAAATTGGACACAGACATCTCTGCAGTACTCTTTATTCTTTTGGGAAGTTGTCTATTGCATATTAGTGACCACTAGGCAATTTTTCTACTTCTCTGTGGTAGAAACCATTGAAGTTTCTGACATTTTTATTTGCTTCTGCATTAATTTAAATATATTAACATTGTAAGAGAAGGTGGAGAGTTAACTCATTGATTCTCCTAGCATCACTTAAAATTTCTTTTGTAATCTGTGCACAAAAGGTTTCTTAATGATGGGTTTTGTCAGCCATAGGCATTGTACTCTGCTCTTTGGTAGGTGTTGCACAATGTTATTCCACCATGATTTGATTGAAGAACTTGATTTCTCTTCTAAAGTAATTGCATGCCCTATGCTTGGTCTCACTTTTCCTGTAACAAATGATTACTATCATCTCTGTCAGCTATTGCACAAAAAGGAAGTATAAACTGCAAGTTCAGAAGTGCTAGTGTTTAAAGAAATCCCCTATTTTAGGGAAGTATTTTATTCCCTCTCCACTGGCCACTAGATGTCACGGTTGCACTGTACCTGGTACTGTACAGTTGCTGAATAGCTGCCCTAAGGTGAGAGAGAGGTTTAAAACCAGCAAATGCTGCATAAAGTCAGCAATAATTTGAAATAAGGCAAATATACCTTTCTTTTAAATCACTAATTGTAACTTCCAACCCAGTTCACCTTTTAAATCAAGGTAAATTTTGATGGGACAAACACTTGTGTTGAATTGAAACTATGTTTTAATTAAATCGTAAGGATATACTCCTAAAATTTTCCTTTGGATTCTCAAGCAGCAAATATTATGTGACTGTACTCAAATAATTTAAAAAGTAACTTTTAAACTCTTTTGATTGAATGTGAGATGGAATGTTTCAGTGGGAGTCCACACTTGGGAATAGTGCTTCTTACCATGTATCTTACATTATTGTTGTCATACTTTTTGAGCTGTATGTTAAAACGGAACCAAACTAGAGACTTGCAAACATATGCAGGTCTGGAGTGCGATCTGATATACTGTGAGTAATCCCTTCAGGCCGGAGCTTGAATTGGCTGCTCAACACCTGGGCAGTTTCATAGACTTCTATTTCTTTTGTTCAGCGAGGAAGAAGGGCAGTCAGGCCTTTCATTGTCCGGAGTGACATTTCCGTAGGTCCTTTCTGAAGTGTGAGTTTTCTGGAAGGCCGAAGTTCAGATGCACCGTACGCTAGTTCCATCCAGGCGGAGGGCAAACTCCAGCCCCCTGAGCTGTCGCTCGCTCCCTTTGTGCCAGCTCGTTCCCAGCTGGAAGCAGACTCCCCGTGAGGGATGAAGGAGCTGTTGTGCCGCTCTGCTGTGGCGGCAGGGCCCGCAGAGGGCGCGGTGTCCCCGCTGAGGCCCCGGTGTCCCCGCTGAGGGAGGGAGCCGGGGCGCTGCTCGGCCCGGCCTGCGCGGGGCTGGCCCCCGCTGCCCTGCGGCAACTTCGCAAATGCCTTTCCTTACTACAGCCCCGCTTTCCCTTTTGTCTCCAGGTTGAAAAAAGCCCAGGAAAAGTCAGGAGTAACTAACCTCTTCTGTGTATAAGGTGTAAAATAAATGGCGTTTCATGCAGCTATACAGATTTACCGCTGTTTACAATTTGATTTCTGCAGCATCAAAGTCTCTGCAGATGACAGATGGTTACGGATTTTGGACTGGGAAACTCTATACTGTGGCTATTTATGAAGCTTTGTAAAGCCATTTAATTTTCCCTCCTGTTCTCCCTTTTCTGTTTCTGGATGAGTGTGTGGATGAAGGCTGTGGAAGATTTTTGTTTTGATTTCTCAAACACACACACACATGCACACACACGCACACACATAGAGTATCTCAGAAATTAGAAGTGAGCCTCCCAAATAGTGTGTCCCTTGAGTCAGGTTACTCCCTCTCCACTTGACCAAAACCAGACTTAAAACCCTTTCTTCCCAAAGCAAATTGAACAAAACAAAACATAATATTCAAAATACGAAGTCTTGGAAGAGAGACAACCAAAGAAGAATAGAATGTATACAAATACATTCAAATACAAACACGCTTGTATTTATTTTAAACTATGTTTGCTGCATAGTTTAATGGAAACTCTTCTCACTTGCCCACTGATGGAACAATACCTAAAATCACTAATAAAATTGTCTTGAACAAAGCAAGACAATTTTTTAAAATATTTTTAAAATAAATGGAAACAGAATAATCAGTGAAAAAATAACGGCTACTCCATAACATCCTTTTCACTTGGATGCTTGTTACTAACTCTTCTCATAGAAAAAACTGAATATTCTGGTATTTTAGACACTGTAGCTATTTTAAGAGGGTATGTTTGCTGGGATCAAAATTTATCAGTAATTTCATTACTTTTTTAAGTCTCAGAATCTTGAAGATCTCTTTGTCTACCTTATACACAAATATCTAAAAAGCTGACATAAGTTAATATTAAACCAGGTTAGGTATGTGTAGCTAAAGTCTGATAGCATAAAATTTTCCACTAGTTCTAAGGTTGGCTCTTTTATGGTTGACTTGCTTTTTAAGGTCAGGTAGTTTTGGCAATCAAATCCCTGGTAGCAGGGTCAGGACCATGAATTAAAAAACCGTTGTTAACAAAATAAATGTTACTATTGTCATTATGTTTAAAAGTCTGGGTATGACATATGGAGGCTTGATTTTCAGTGATGTGTATAATGAAGTGAGGAAGAGATTTTTACTGTACCTGCCCTGCTTTGAGATCTTCTTGATGTCTATTTGTTTTTAAACTCTTTTTCAGGATATGGAAGTGAAATGAGTTAATGTCAGTAAATGCACTGATGTGTCAGAAGTGTGGATTTTATTCATACTTAAAGACTTGCATTGAGGTGGCTTTGTTTCATATTATGTCTTTTTTTTTTCTCTTGGCAGTGTTTTAAAAAGTTATGTGCATGCATAATCATATGCAACACTTTATTGCTTATTTTTGGCAGTGCACAAGAGCAAAAATTTAATTTGCTCTTTTCCAAAAGTGCATTGTGTTTATGTAATGGATTTGCATCAGTTGCAGTCTGTAACACAGCTAAGTGTTTTAATTGGCAGAACACCCACATCAAGACTTGTTTGTTTTTCTGATAAGGAAAATGCCAGCTAAGTTAGACCATATGTTCTGTTCAAATAAGAAGCGACATATTCACATATAATGGTCATTCTTTAAAAATAAAATTAAAATAAAAAAGTAGTACAAAATTAATGTGGAAGAGGGGCAAGTTTATGCCTAAGTTTGAATTTCTGTTAATTTTCCTAATCAGTAAGTATTTTGCTAAGGAAGGCTGGTCAGTTCACATTTAAGTGCTTGTGGTTTATGACTATATGTGTTGATGACCTGAGTGATGTTAAAATTGATGTGTACATTGTCTGCTGTTTTTTTCTCAAAAGGATTTGCATGGTCTTTGTTATCTAATGAATAATTGCCTACTTTCAGAAGGCTTGAAATTCATATACTATATTGTAGTTTAATAATACTTCAAAAATGTGTGGAATATGGTAGTAAGATTGGAAGAAAAATAGAAGTTAGAGAGCTCTGTTTAATGGAATACATCCTCTTCAGCTGCCAGTCATGAAGGAGCTTGACAGGCTTCTAGTGCTTCACAGCTGCAGAATCTATTTCTGCTTCTTCAGGGGAAATTGGAAAACTTCCACACTCTTTGCCAGCCTGAGAATCCCACATTAGGCATCTGCTGTGCTTTTGCTGCAGAAAGGGGACCCTGACATTGCCCAGCTGTCAGAGATGGCATTTGAACTCCTGCTGGTAATATTGGGCAGCTATTACTTATGTTCTGATCCTGATATACTAGAGAAAAAAAAAAACATTTTAACAGACTTCAGGTTTTTTAGTTCCTAGGTAACTTGTAGGGAATTTTCAAAGTTGTGTTCTGGCTTAGACCAAGCTTTGAGCCAAACATTCTTAATTTCTTAGAGTGCTGATTTTGCTTCAGGATTTTTCTTCTTTGCCCACAAGGATGATGAAGTCTTGATTATATTTGACTTGTATCAACTTCTAATTCTAGAGCAGAGCAATACTGATTCTTAAGGACATAACTTATACAGTATATGCTAATATAGGACAAAACTAAATTTTTATCAAAATTTATGCTCACCAACATACATTGACTATTCTCATCAGTGAAAACTATCATATTATTGAAAATCTAGTCAGGAATATTGTGTATACATGATGACAAGTAATAGTAATTTGATGTGAGAAATCAGAAACTGGTTAAGAACCAGCTGTTGATGTGGTTTCTGAGAACCAGAGATTGGTGTGGCTTCCTTTAGCTATATGACGATTTCTTTGTGGCAATGACATGACCAAGAAGGTTCAGCAGTTGAGGTTCAGCAATGCACAAGGAAGCAGCTGATGGACATTAACTGTCTGTGTTCCATTGGATGTTATATTTGGTAAAAGAGAAATTAGGTTCTTTTAAAAAAATCTAGTAGTATTACATTAGGTTCATCTAGTTTTTTTAGAATCAAAATCTCTGATGATTTTAGAAAGGAAAAGCCTCATGGCTGGTATTGCCAAGAAGACAGGAATTTAGAGAATTAATTTAGCATCTGTACCAACTACACATCAATTTTTTAACCTTCAAAAAACAGAGAGGCCTCAGAAGGATTCCATTAAGAAGGAAGAGGAGAATCATCCAGCAGAAAATTTAGTTTCATAAAAACGAGTGGGCCCCTAAGTAGGAAGTGCCAGTGAGTTGATCAGTTTATTCATGAATGATTTGAGTATATTGCAACAGCTGACTGAAAAAATTGGCCTTAAAGGTAAGAATTCCATTTTTGGAGAAGAGGTTTAAGATATAAATGTCACCCTTAAATACATGGGTTTTGATACATAATTGGCAGTATAGATTAACTTAATTTAAAGATGGGAGTAGTTATTGTGGTGTGGTTGATTTTCCTCTTTCACATATGTGATATATGTAACTAATTCTGACAGTCATTAAGAATATTTGTGTGGTTTTAGAAAACCCTTTCTATTGTTTGCTTTGGGGAGTTTTGTCTTCTGACCTGCAGCAATATTATATTTAGAATTATTCTAGAAAAAAAATATTTTTAATACTCGTTGTAATTTAATGTCAGTATACTTGCATTGATATCATTGTGTTGCAGTGGTGACAGCAGCCTTTTGGCTTTTTCTGAGTTGTTTTTGAAACACATGTATGTCCATGAGCTTCTGAAGAGTTTTTTTTTTTTGTATCATTGCCTGTGTATTTAGAATGATTATGCTATGATCTGGTGCCGAGTCTTAAATGAAGTAACAGCTTGTCTTTTATGTTCTTGAGTCAATCATCAATTTTTATTGGCACTTATATATTTCACTGTTTATTTTATTAAGTGAAATCTGTTTCTCTTATGTCCTGCGCAGAATGTGAAAGATGATGGGCAGCATGTATGGAGATTGAAACATTTCAACAAGCCTGCCTACTGTAATCTTTGTTTGAACATGCTGATCGGAGTAGGCAAGCAAGGTCTCTGCTGTTCTTGTGAGTATGAGCATTTCAGTGTCCATTTGCTTACATGTCTGTTCCTAGAAATGTTGTTCTTGCTGCATAACAAAGAACTAATAGCTTCCCCTTACAAAACCATTGCCACCACAGTAGTGTCTCCTTCTCCTCTTCTCTGCTTGAGTGCCCATGGTATTTTTTTTAATTTTTCAGGAGATTTGGCTTTAAAATATGTTGTTTGAGGGACTTTTCTGCTTTCAAAGGGTTATCACTGTTATTTCCTTTTGGAGTCTATTGCTCTTTTTTTCTTTACTGCTATTGCTTTTTTATTTTTTATTAGAGAGTATCATATCTAGGTTTTAACTTTGTACTTTTGTAACTCCTCTTTTGTTTTTACTAATTTTTGTACAAAATGTATCAACTTGACAAAGTCCCATTTTTTTTTGATTCAAATTTTTTACAGAATTTTTTTTGTTAATTATGAAGGTAAAAATCCCAGTTTCCCAGAAATCAAGTTTCTGTAACACTTCTAAAGTTTTGTATAGTTGCTTGTTTTGTAGTCATAAATATCGATTTGTGTATTAACTGATTATATATTTTAAGAAAAGGAACACGGAAAAGATACTGCATCTAATTTGACCTTCATTAGGCTATTAGATGCAGTTACTACCCTTCAATTCCTTGAACTACATCTATGCATTTCCTAATAATCTGTTTGGCCACCTAATAACATTTCTCTTGAGAAACCAAGGCTTGCTGAAAGATACCTTATCTCTGTCTGAAAGTTTCCAGAAATGAAGATCCATATCTTTCTTTTGTGGTGTGTTCCAGTCATTAATTTTTTTTTTTTTTTGGCAAGACCTATTTTCTGATTTGAATATGTCTTGTGGATGATTCCAGTTATTGGTTCATATTATGCCCTGTTCCATTAGATTAATGTGAACTTTAGTACCCAACTGTATTCTTCTCATGATGGTACCAAGTCACCTTTCATTTTTCTTTTTGGTAAAATAATCAGTTTCTTACTGCAACCAACTTTCACCAATTTTGGTATGAAAGATAGTCCCTTACAGCTGATGAGGACCTTTCTGCCTTTACAGTTCTATTGATTTAATTTGAGATTAGTCTGAATGAATGAGGGCTTTGAATTGACCATTTCTCTCCTAGGGGGGCCACAGACTTCTCTGAAATATAATTCGGATGTAAATCCTTGTATGCATTTTCACATCTTATAGTTTCATTCACCATACTCTGAAATGGGAAGGATACATTTATTAAAATTCAAACAAATAGAAATTACACAACTTGAGATTATTAATTGCTGATGACAGTAGCTGGAATATATACATATAATACTGACATGACTATTAAATCTTGAAATGTTGTATTCTTTAATATTCTTTTTTGTCAAACTGCTATTGTGAAGAACTAACACCCATATATGTTGGAAAGAGAGTTCTGTTGAGAAAATAATGTGGATCACCTTCAGTAGTTACCAGAAATGGGTAGAACAGTTACATGGACTGTCCCAAAAAGACGAGCCGTGCAAGACCTGTAATTTTGTTCTTCTGCAGCGTGTCTTTTGAGAATGTATTTATTATTGTGCTAGGCATTCATTTTGCGAGAACAGTTGTCTCAAAGTGTCTGAAGAACATGCTCCTTTCAATTACTTCATGCAGCAAGAGGCATGAGTCTACTTGCAAAACTATTCCACTATTTCCTTATTTAGCTAAGCTTTTTCTCCAGTATATTTTCAAAGCATTGCTATAGATTTCATTATTTGCATTTTAGATTGTGTGGGAGGAAAAAAAAAAAAGGGGGGAACCACAGGGGTCCTCACCATCCCTCCATGGTCCAATCAACAATGTTACTCCCTGCAGTTTGTCTGATTAATGGCTGCGCCTCCCACTGGGTTTGTGTAATAGGTGCAAGCAAGGTGTTTAGAAGTACTTTGTGCTTAATTGCTCTCGAGGTCAAAAGCCTGAGACATATACCATGCAGGGAGAAATTCATTCTCAGTTTTTAATAGTTGACTCTACTGAATGCAGGCATAAGCTGTAGCATTATTTCCTCATCTTGGCACAGTTGTATCACTGAAGTCAGGAGAGCTTTGCATTGTACCCTGCATTGTATGTTTTCCAAATGCAGCTAGCATGATCTTTACAGACCTGGTCAGCAATAGCAGTTACCTAAAACTGTGTTGGAGGGCTTAGGGGAAAAAAAAAAAGCTTCTCAGGAGTTGGTATTTTGTAAAACAGGAGTCAAAGTTATGGTGATTACATGGAATGCATGAAAACAATTGCTATTAAAAAATGGACTAATCAGCCATTTCTGATTTATAAATCAATGGTAGGAACAACGTAAATTCATTGGCTTTTATTTTTGTGCTTGACAGCTGCTCTCATGCCTATAGTTTGTAAAATATAAATTCCTACTAGGAAATGACACAAACCACTTGGCAGCCACCAATTTGTCTTTAATATTTTTGTCATTTGGGAATTATTGTGAAAAAATTTAGTAAGGTTTGATTTAATTAAGCATTTCCTGTTATGCAATGATAGCGCATTCTTGGATTTCTCACTTACATAATATTTCCTGTTCTAATTGGCCTTTTGTATTCCATGGAAAAAGCATTCTAGTTTGAGTTTTCATTGACTGATTGGATTGATTACTTAGAGATGACATGCTGGTAATGTTATTTGTTTCATAGAAATGTAGTGAGAAATACCATTGCCTCAACATCTAATAATGTTTTTCTTTTTTTCAGTTTGCAAGTATACAGTCCATGAACGCTGTGTCTCCAGAGCTCCTGCATCTTGCATCAAAACATATGTGAAGTCTAAAAAGAATACTGATGTAAGTTTGGGGTAGCATTAGCTTTGCCATGTACCTGTTAATTTAGTAACTTTGTGTATACCCACGTTTTTCTTTTGCAGGTAATGCACCATTTTTGGGTAGAAGGAAACTGTCCAACAAAATGTGATAAGTGTCACAAAACTATAAAGTGTTACCAAGGCTTGACTGGACTTCACTGTGTTTGGTGTCAGATTACTGTGAGTATACTATAGTAAAACCTTTCACAGAGGTTCAAGAGATAAAAATCATTGAATGTCTTTCTATAGCCTCATAATCTGGAATGTCTCATTCAGTTTAGTCATCAGCAATGACTAGTGTGTGTTTAAGGAATGGTATATGCAGAGTATTCTAAGGACTTCTTAATTGTGGCAAGCAAATATGCTTATTTCATGTCATGAAATGCTTATTTCAATATGTCATGAAGCAAATTTGCTTTTGATATGGACAATATCCATATGAAAATAACGTGTGCCACTAAAGAGCAGAATTCCCAATCTACACTACAGAAGGATTACGAAAGTTTTCAGTACCAGGAAAAATCAAGGTCACTGTGACACTAGGTCTAATTGGTGATGTACTGACAGGCAAATGCATTTGAGGACATCTGATAGGATAAAGTGATTCCAAGTGCCTGGGAATAATAGCAGAGACAAGTTGATAATACACTAATCTGTGCACCAAGTCAAATATATACAACTTTTGTGCGCTCCTTATTCAGCAGGAACCAGTAACTGGAACTAATGACATTCAGGGAACACTGCCCTTATAAGTGAGATCTTCATGCTAGAAGGAGCAATGCCAGTATTTCTGTTTCTAGCCAGGGCAGGATTTAAATCTAAATGGGGAGAGATTTCAGCCTTCTTCGCGTGTATTTGCTGGTTTTGCTGATATCATTATTATTATTGTTACGGAACAGCAGTTGTTTGTTCAGTGCTTTAAATAATAATATGAGACTGAGTCATTAGTGAATGTTTGTCTTAGACGTACAAGTTTGGATGTTTTATGACATATTTTCTTAACACAAGAATACAAAATATGAAACATCATCAAAGAAAATAGATCCAGGATGCTTTCAGTGATAAGCTGTTATGATTACTTAAAAAACAATATTTTAGAAGAAAGCAAATATGTAGTCCAGATTGCTGTCAAAATTTGGATAATTTATGTAAAGAGTAAAACACCCAATCCAAAATGTTTTGCATGTAGATAATTAAACTTAGGCAATGGCTATATGTGTTTAGCAAGAAAAATAAGGGTGTTCTGCTGTAGATATAGAAGTGTTTGCACCTGTTAAAAAGTGTATATCACACAAGAAAGATATATGTTATGTAACATATGTTGACTTCTAAAATCAGAGTAAGTTGAAAAGTCTTTCCTCAGTAGAAATTATTATTTTCCCATTAGTTCATGTGGCTCTGGACCAGATTTGTAAAGGTCTGTTACTCCTTGAAGTTGTACATCAAGATTCAAAGGATTTTCTTTAGAACTGTTATTCACTGAAGAAGTACTGAGGAATTATTTATGATTGAAATCACTCTAAGGAAAAATGCTAAATTCTTTTGAAAATGTCTTGGGTGCTTGTTTGCTTATTTAAATGCCTAAATAACTGTCAAGGTTCCAATTAAAAATGGGTGTGTATTTTTCGACAGCTGAAATCGAAAATGTTGGCACTAAGGTTTACAATTTTTCACTTTATTTCCATCAGTAATTTAAAGGCTTTTTTAAAAGCAATTCTGTATTTTCAAATAAACTTAATAATATTTCTATTTCTTTTTATAGATTCAGATGTGAATTAGACACATGTAAAGAATGAGTATTTTTAAATACTACAAATTATATTTCAAACTCTTATTCACTTGCAATTCTCTTCATTTGATATATTCTATTGCAATGACTTCATTTTCTAATAGTGATACCTTTATTACAGAAAAAGTGTTTCGAATTTCTAACATTTTCAAATGGATATTCTGAATTATATAATTACGATCACATCCTTCATGTATTTTTCAACCTCCTTGTACTGCACATTTACAGCTTATAATCTAAGGGGATGCTCTTTATTATGGAACTAATTCTGAGCCTCTTTCATGCTTTTTAAATATATCTATCCTTACAACTTAATAAGGTCACTTCTGATGTCAAATAACTGACTCAAGTCCCAAAATTTAGAGGTGTTTTTCACTAAGGAGGCTTGTTATACTGACTTCTCAGCCAAATCCATGATCCTTATTTCATATAATTTGTACTTCTCCACCATGGTAATGTAAATTTTTCTGCCCCCATCTTCTCTCCAGCAAATATACTTTTTCCTGCTTTGCAGGTTTATGAGGGAGGTAATATTCTACAAGAGAGAGGTTTAGGATAAGGGAGTATTGGGGAAATGTGTTTAAAACCTGCTAAAATATCGTTTTTTTGAGAGGCAAGCATATTATTTTATTTCTTTGTGTCAAAGTGTTATTTTCATTAAAGCTACATTTCTTCTACCTTTTGTTATTTGCCGTGTGCCAATTCTGTTGTCAGAGATCAGCAGAGACTAATAAGAAGATTAAGCTATTTTTTCATAGATAAGTTTGCATGCCACTGAGTAGCAAAGCTGCTAATTACCACTGAATGTGTGAAGATACTCTTATTTGATGTAACATGGCCTGGTGTGCATTAATTATGGTACAAGTAGCCTTACCACTGAGGCAGAGAATTAGCATGACAAATGATTTAGATTACAGGGCTACCAAAATACCCTCACAATAAGGCTTTAATACTCAGAGTAAATCAAAACTCTTTATACTTTTATTTTCTGTTGCTAAGTAACTGCCTAAAAAGGTAACTTTGCAGTATAAATGAATATGGACAAGGCTAATATTAGGTGCCATTCAGTTCAAAATTCAGAAATGTCATGTCAAAATTAACTGTACTAGATAATTTTATGAAGACCATATTACCAATAAAGTTTATATACATCAGCAATTGGTACAATTTTATTGTAATTTTGATAGAGTTCATATGAGTTAAACCATTTAAGGGAAAATGATTCAGTCATTGAAAAAACGGGATTTACAGATGCAGGCATTGAACTACAGGTTTTGTAATAGCTTTTGAACCTGTTGAAATAATACTGTATGCTACCTGTTATACTAGATAAACCACTTGTTAATAAGATTTTTTACCTGACAACTCCTGATGTTTATTAGCTTGATTACTTTTCTTTACTGTAAATATACACATCTTTTCATAAATGTCCCTCTCTAAGGGAAATGAATGCTATCTGAACACCTTAATGCATTTTATTGAATCTATACAGCGATAAAAATGCAGAATAATTTAGGTTGGAAAAGACCTTTACGATCACCAAGTCCAGAAAAAGTAAACTTTCACAAAATTTTACAATATTAATTTTATTTTACTCTGACTATCTCTAGTGATATTGCAAAGTATATTAGTTAAGTATGAATGCTTTGCATGATCCAAGCATGCAACTGTGCCTTTGTACTGTGTGGCTGAATATTTAGAGTAATTTGAATTGAGTTAAATTCTAAATTATGAACAGGAACTTTTGATTGCTAATGCAAAATATTTCATCATTTATCATTACTTTTTACTGTTTTATGTTCCTGTTGTTTGCACATTGGTCCATTCATCCTCTGTGACAAAATGGAAGTCAGCCAATGCTCTTCCTGTCAGCAGACCTGAGGATATTCTTTTTATGTTTTCAGAGTACAGCTATTGTCATTGATTTCCAGAAAACTGGATGAATTCAAAGCATAAAGAAAAAGGAGAGTAGTTCCAGTTCCTCAGCAGTCAGTGGAAGCCTGAAAACTGATTCAATCAAGACCAAAATTTACCCAATGAAGCTTAACATGGGATATTCCTGTGCTCTCCTCTTACATTTGAACCTTTAGTGGCTATCAGCTTCAGAAAGGAAGCAGAGTTAAACCAATAGTGCCAAAAGCTGCCTTGAATTACTCACTAGTAGTAGAACAGAAGTTCCTGGCTCAGTGCAAGAAACTCTCCTGTAATGAGGCTTTTAGTCACCAGTAATAGTATGCTGATGTTAATGTATTCCTGTGCAATGTTCTTATTTTGTGTGCTGATCCACAAATACAATTTCCAAACTGAAAAATACTTCAATCCATCATTCTTCACTTCAATACAAATATGTTAGTTTTGTCCGTCCTAGGGAGCTTTCTACTGCAGCGTGTTTTGTTTTCCTTCCAGCACTTCAGTCATGATTAGGTTAATGAAACTCACCCCATTCTAGGATGCCCATTTTCTTATGCTGTAATAGAAAAATGTCTAAGTTGAATTTTCTTTTTCTGTCTTCATATAGTTGCATAACAAGTGTGCTTCACATCTGAAACCTGAATGTGATTGTGGACCTTTGAAGGACCATATTTTACCACCCACCTCAATCTGCCCAGTAGTGTTGGTGAGTTGTTTGTATGTTAATTTCAGATGTAATCCTCTCTCAAATGCAACATTAAAATGCTGCTGGGACTGGCTTCCAGATATTTGTTAAATTCACAGCACTGTGTGAACCTTAAACACAATGTGTAATCCTGGCTCATTGGTTTATAGGCTTGTGTTTTACCCTCTGCATATTGCATTTTCCTTCATGTGAGAATGAACCTTCTGTAGGGCATATTATAACTGAAGCTGACTCAGGTTTTATCACTTATTCAGACTGTACTTACCAGAAACTGTATAGGCAGAACACTTCTACATTTTACATCTTTTATAGATCCAACTTCCCAGAATAATGAAGTTATTCTTATGGGCAGTTTTTGCTTGGGATGCATATTGTATATCTGCAGTGCTGAGGTCTCTGATCTAAGCCGGAGGTTACCTAGAATGATGACACTGGTCTTGCAGTAAGCTATGCATCAACATTATAGTATATTTTATTCTGCAGTCGTGGACAGTAAATTTCTCTGTCCACAAAAACAATAACTCAGTTCAATGAAAATAAAAATGCGTGCTATGTGTAGGTAGTATAGAAAAGAGCTGACCATTTTATCATTAAAAAAGAGCTTGAGAATTAACTTATGTTTTCACATATTAAATTGGATATTTTATGCTGATGAAAGCCATAGCATCATCATATTCATGAGAGAACAGATGAGTGGTCCTCTTTGAATATATTTCGTAATAAGTGTAAAAAATGCTTGAACTTAAGAAAGTGTAATTTATTGTGGGGAGGCAAAAAAGAAAATATGCATTCTCATCTTAAACCAGTTGCTGATCATTAGGAATAATATTTGTGTCTATTGTAAATTACTTGTTTTTTAATGAATCCTTTTGGCTGTTTGTTTATAAATCTGTTAAGGTACAGATGTTAGACTTTGGCCCTCTACCTGTGTAAAGTGGGATTATTCCATTGCTCTCAATGAAGCAATCCGATGGAAATCTGTCTTTAATATTTATGAAATTTTAAAATATTTTTTAAGTCACAAAAGTGGCTTTTCAGTTTGTCTCTGTGGTTTTTTGGTATTATCTGGACAAGTTCTGATTAATAGTTATAGAATATTATTTTAAGTTTGTTGAATGATTATATTCTGTATTACCTTATTTAATTTCCAGGATTTGAGGTCATACTTTCAAAGTTTGCATCTGGAATTTATGATTCTGTTATAGGGCTGTTGTTTTCAAATTAATGTTATTTAGCATTTGCCCTTGGTATTAACAGAATGAATCTTCAGCATGAAATTTTATCTTCAGTTGTTTTGGCATAACTACATTTTCTTTTCAGGAGAGGATGAGGAATAGAGGAATTAAGTTTATTTGACACCTGGAGTTTAGTTAAGTTGTTTAGAGGATATGTAGAACCAGTCTAGAGTCAAATCACCCTTGAATAGGTTTGTTTCATCTCCAAATTTTCAAGGCATAAGCAGAAGTAAATATGTTTTCCTGTTTTGGAATTGTGTTACTAACGATGCAACACAAGACATATATTTCAGCACAATTTATATTGTTCAGAATGGAAAATATGTTTTACTGTGGTTTAATGGGGGCTTTAAAATTTTTTGGTATATTTTTTCATTCAGTAGTTTTTTTCAAAAATGCATTAAAGTCCTGAGTTTAGTTATGTTACAAATTCTGCCTCACTGACTTAGCTAATAGTAATTTCTTCTGAAAGTGATTGGTTATAGTGTACATATGATTTGTGTTAGTAATTTTTTAATTAGTGTCTCCCATTTCCTGTTATGGGGATTCCTTTTAAGAAACATAATACTTCAGTGCATGTGCGACCAGCATTCTCAATAAGGACAGCAAAACCAGTGAATACATTCTCGTGAAAACCATCTAACCATGCAATAGGAAGTGTGTCTGTTAATAAAAAACTATGTGTTCAGACATACAAATGTGACAGTGGAATGGTCCTTCACCCACGTCACACACATTTAACTTCAATGATCAGCTGAGCTAAGTTTAGGTTCTTACAATGCCGTGTATATGTGGAAGGTAAATAAAAGCAGATGACCGTAATGCTTGCTGTACCAGGCATATCCTTGAGCATTTTGAGGAGTCAGAAGAATGTATTTTCTTCTCCCATAGAATATAAGGAAAATAGCAAGATAAAAAATGTTTGATCTCCTAAAAATGTTGGCCCCCCTTTCCTCCTGTAACTTTGGAAGATTTCTTTCAGAAAACTGACTGCAGCATTAATCTCAGAACAAGATGCCTTCTCCTAAGTTTTTCTTCAAGGGTACAGGCTAAATCCCTTCTCATCTTTTCTCTTTTGCAGAACTAGGGACATTCATATTTTTTCCTTTTTCATCCAGCATTTCTCATGTCTCATTTCTTCAGTTCTTGTGAACTCCAACCTCAACAATTTTTACACAGTTAAAGGACTTTTTCACACATTGCATTTCACAGCACCATATATTATACCGGTGCTACCAAAATGATCTCAGCTGAGTGACTCTTAGTGACTGGAGAGAGAACCAAAATGCCTTGTTATGTGGAAGTTGGATGGCTGGGTTAAATAAGGGTCCTCCCATTTTAAAAACTGCACAAAAATAGAGCTTTTCAAATGTTATTCTTAAATATGATAGCTACATTGTCAGCTGAAAAAAAAAGATGGGGAAACTCATGTAGTTGATACTGTGTACATCATGAAAACATCACATCTGTCTAGATTCAGTGTCTTGTAAAGATTTTTCATATCTCACTGCATCAATTTTAAATGTTTTAGTAAAATGTAGTCTGTCAACTTCAGTCCTTTTTAGTTTTCTGTTTACTGTACATAAGATTTGTTGTATGGTGAAGTTTTTTATTCAAGTTAAATGAATTTTGTTATAAACGGTGTGCAGATCTCAAGTGATAGTCTTTTAATAGATGTCAGATACACTTTAATGTTACTCTCTTTTATTTCAGTAACATTTTAATTAATTCATACTGATTGAATAAATGTGCATTGAGACTTGTTTCCTAATGAGGGCACATTTAGAGGAAAGGTTTTGCATCATTCTGATATCCTGTGGGTAATTATATTCTAATTATATGGTGGGGGGAAAAAGTCTATAACTCAGTACTGATATTGTTCATTGGACCCAATTAATTACATGCACATAATGAAAGTTCATGATAAGGTTGACTGGCAGTGAGTTTAAAAATCTTTAACTCAATTGAATCCTAGCCTACCAGGAGTACAGAATTAGATCATAACCAGGTTTAAAACTGGGTATTGGAATGAGATGAGTGAGTAGTGAAGAAAGCAAGATTGGTCTCTGCTTATGAGCCAGTTTCTCTTACCCTGTCCCTTTATAAGGCAGAAAGGGAAAAATGCCTGTATACATGTCATGGCTTCCTTTACTTCGCCCCATTTACTGATGAACATATAGGATGTTCTAATTTTTATTTATGTCTGTAGAGAAGTAATTAATTTTCAATTTCCCACCAAAATAGATACAGCCCTGGATAATGACAAACCAACCAATAAAAGATTACTATTTAATAAATAATAATGTGTATTTATTTCATAATGCATGATGATTTTGATTCTCCTGTTGTATATGTGAGTTTTTCAATGAATTTTTTTTCACTTAATTTCTAGCATTATTTTTTGAAATTATAATTAAAACTTTTAATTGTGGAATAAAAATAAAATTAAAAAATAAATTGTAAAACATAAGGTACCCTGCTTAAAATGTAAGCATTATTATATGACAAGTATCACTGTCCCCATAGTAACCAGTTTATTTCAAAGGTTATATTTTTTGGTATATATTGAACATAATTTGGTATAATATTGAATGTAAAGAATGAAAAAAAAAATTAAAACTGGGTACATTTCTTTGTGTTTTGATATCCAACTTCACTGTTTTGCATTCTGTGAAAAATGGGTCATCATGATAAAAAGTTTGAAACAGTTTCCACTTTGTTTCTTTTCTCTTGTGAATAAATTTGACTTTTGTTTTGAGTAGTGAAGATGTTGTAACATTTTAGGACAAAGTCATCTAAGCATAAATACAATTTATGTAAATATGGAATATATATACAGACCTAAATTGGTATCTATAAAATATGTAGAATTTCTATACATCACAGTGTGCATCTCTCTATATATGCTAATATAAAATACCCTCATAAGTCAAATTCACTTGATCCCTTATTTTAAAATACAAATGGCTATACAGTTGGGAGGAGGAAACAGATATATGATTTCTTTGGAATTTTGTTGTACAAAACCATGAATGTTCAAAAATCTTTTGTTTATGACTAGTTCTATTTAGGCATGTAGAACAATATACACAGTAGATTACACATGTTTGAGATAGGAAATGTGCCTTATTTAACTTATTCAATATGCATTATGACCTGTAGCTTCAAACTTTTGTGTAAATATGGCAGGTGTATTGACATTCTGACAAAAAGTAATACAGAATAAAATTTGAAAATACTGTTTAAGAATTTTCTTTCACTATTAGTATTTAGACCAGATAGAATAGCTATTGGCTATGTTATAATTGCAACATAGTTCAATAGATATTTTTTCCATGTCTGGTAATATTTCACTGATACTATTTTCCTGTGAGGTATGTAGACCTCACAGGAAAATACCTCTGTTATTCATATAGGAACGCAGAGTTGTAGAGAGAGAGAAAGGGAATTAGCAGTGCCTGGTTGAAGAATGAGCTTTCTTAATCCCCTTTCCAGTTATTAATCCTAAAATGATTCTTCTGTTTTTATAATAGTAGAGATCAGTTTTAGCTCAGTTGAATCCAAGCTCAACATGGAGCACAGAAAGTCAGTGCAGTGTGTAAGCATTTTATGAGCAACTCAATCCTTTGAAGTTGAGTACTAGCCTTATCATGAGTTTCTGAACAAAGATACTATTAAAAAAAAGTTATTTGAATATATATGATGGGGGGAGATTTGAATTTGGATCTGGTAGTTGAATATTAAGTAATGACATAGCAACTGAAAGAGATTTAAAAAACAAAACAACCCACTTTTTTTCTTCTCTATTGTGTTTCATATTGCAGCTTCAGTTCTCTGAGAATCTAAATCAGACTTGAAATATAATGGTGTCCTTATCTACGCTAAGAGCTTTTTCATTTCTTTGAAGTCAGAAGGAAATTAATAATTGCCCTGGAGGAAAATGTATCTTCCTAACTAATTAGCTGTTCGACAAACACAGTTCAATGTTAAAATAATAAGATGCTGATAAACTGAAATGGCAGCCATTCAATCATTCTAAGTTATATCTAGTTGCCTGCCCACAGCTCATCACTACTGTCTGTTTCTAAGTTTATTCCCTATATCTTCTCCCACTGGAGTTTAATATGATTTTATTTTCAAAATTATTTTCCAACACTTTAGTCTTTCTTGGACAGTGTATATAATCAGCTGCTATAGCCCAAGCTCAAGTTGCAAATCCAGTTGAAGGTCTTGGACCATACATTGGTGTATGTATTGAGTGGGTACAAGATGTAAGGCAAGTTGTCTACGGAAAACTGAATGAACTAAGGCCAACATGCTAAATGAGAGACTTGATTGTGCTTTGGTGTGTAATTCTTTACCCTTCTATTTAGATGAACTAAAAAAGGAGCACAAAGTATATTTATAAATTTACAACATAGCGATTCCTTGTTCAGAAGAAGGAACAATCAGCAGTTTTAGAAGTTATTCTTAAATGCATGTTCTCCATTCCAGCCTTGTCTTGTTGAATGTGTTTTGGCTACCTTAAGACAACTCTCCAATTAATTAGAAGCCTTAACTTTCCTTTATAGTATGGGCATGTGCAGCTCACTGGATGGTATTTTTGCTGAGAATTGGTTAATAATCTTGTCCACAGGATGACTTTTAGCTTCTGCCTAGGGATTTAGAGCTGGGTATTGCGCTACAGCTCTATGAGCTTTCAAGACAGCATGATGTGGTGTTCTAATATAGGCTCTTTTGATTAGCATGCACTCAGAGCTGGAAAATGTGAAAAATTTATAAAATAAATTTTCAAAATATTTTAGGTCATCTGAATCCCTGTTACTTGAATGTGGTATCTAATAGATACTACAGATAGATTGCATGCCTTGATTTTGGCATAGTGGTGATGCGGGTTTTTTTTAGTTTTCAGGAATTTTGAATCTTAATTTTCTTTGGTTATTGTATAATTATGGACAGAAATTTCCTGGAATGGGAGTTTTGTAAACAGGGTCTAGAATGCCATATAGGTTTACAAAATTACAGTCTAGGAGTACCTAATATTATTAATAATCTATTAGTGTAATTATTGTGTCCTTAAAGATTCCCATGTCATTAAACAAAACAGCTCTAAGGAATCATGGAGCAACCTTCCTTCAAGTTCCTTAAAAAGAACCCCAGAGCACCAGTTTGGTATTCAAGTCACATATTTAAATTTCATCTTGCAAACATTTGAAGATATCTTTATGTGGTATTGCATGCATTCCGTCTGATCCTCTATGAAGTTTTGAAGGTCTAGAATAAGATTTTTTAAAACTTTTTAAAGCTATTTTAGTTTATGCATAATAACCTAAAAATATACTTCTCTCGTTATGTAGCTCCATGCCCAATTAAGTTATATGTTTAATTTTAAAATATATATAATAAAAGAAGAAATTATCATACAGAAGTAATCTCAAGTTTTAAGCTGTCACCTGTCAAACTGTGTAATGGTATTAAGCATTTATTAATGACTTAGCAATCCTATATAATGTATAAGTAAGTTTGCTGTTTCATGTTATGAAATACATTGATTTAAATAATCTTGTGTAGGAAATAATCCAGAAAAAATATATTTGCAGTTATTGACTAAAAGGCAAGGTGAGAAAAAGCAGTTGTTGCTGTATTTGTCCTGGATTCTGTGTCAGCAGTTAAATTATAAAGAGGCAGTTCTTTAGTAAGCCTTTAGTAACTATTCATCTGTTTTCACCCTAACAGCTATGATAGAGTATGGTATTTCTAAATGTGAGTGTTTTGTGTAAAGGAAAAGATTCTACTTCTATATAAAGAAAGAATATAAGCAGCTTTTGAGGAATAATGATGTATAGTTTGTTAATTGTAGCTATACAATTAGAAGAAGGATTTTTAAACAAGATTCTTTGATTTGGATGAGAATTCGAAGACTTGGAAGATAAAATCAAAATAGCTCTCCAGGTATCAGGTATCTCTTTTTGCTATTCAAAAGAATGAAGTCCTCAGGTTTTCTAGGATTGTTAGCTGGTGTTAAAATGATCCCACACATACTTTCCAGAGCATAAATTATGTAATACAACAGCCAAACCATCGTTAAAGTCCACTTTTGCAAAAGTGTAACAAAGTACCGTGTATGTTGTTGTTAAGTGTGACTGCTGCAGGGTAGCATTCCTTGTGAACACCCTGTCCATGGCCTTTGCCATCCCAGCTGTTTGGTGCTGCAGCCTAACGTTCTCTTTTTCCAACAGACGCTTCCCACTTTAGGAGGTTTGCTCCCTGAGGTGCGTAGCGGGAGGCATCCACTAATGCTCGAGTACTAACAGTTCATGATATTGTACATTCTTTCTGCTATGAAGTGCATTTTGGGGCTGAAAAAAAAAAAATCTAGAGATGATATTCTGGGTTGTTATTTGGAAAGTCCTGTCTTATTTGTCAATTATTTTCTGATTTGGAATATGGAATAGATGCAACTGAGTGGCATGGCAGTGGTCTTCTGGAGCAGTCCTGAATAGTAGATGCTCCAGCTAATGAATATTGACTTCAAAGTGGGACTTTAAGGGGGAAAATAAGACATGAGAAGTGCAAAAAGGGGTGGAAAAAGTTGTTGTGGTAAGTACTATTTTGGAAGGTATGTGCGCTGGCACATGCCTTCCAAAAAGCTTCATTCTTTGAGCCATCAAAATGTACAATAATGTTCAAATTGCTATATTCAGTATCTCTGTCAACCTCATGCATGTTCACTAAACAAAATGGTTCACAGATACATTGCTCATTTTGTGTGCTTTACTTAGCAAGATATTAAAAATAGCACAACTGTTACAGACATATTTCTTAAATTGAAAGACAAACTTTTGCATTTTATAAAACCATTTTTTCAATGTCATTGACAATTTTTTCAATTGTCATTTTTTACATGTCAAATTCTTCATAACATTATTGGAATTTTTAGGCTGTTTTCCATTCTTATCTTCTGATTTTGTCTACTTAAAAATTAAACTTTTTATTTCTTGACACTCTCTGATACCTTAGTAATATTTTAGTTCTCAAAAAAAAGATACTCTAGGTCAGGCACAACTGGTATTTCATATATAAAAGAAGGGGTCTGCACAAGAATATTTAAAAAAAAAATAATGAAGTGGTAAATCTTTTTGTGTTCCATTAGCAGATTATTCATTAGAATTATTATATAATTATGTCTTACAAACTAAGTCAAATCCTCACTAGTGTGACACATGTAAAAATTATAGGACATATAACTCTAGGAAATCTAGAATGTCTTGTCAGCTTCTTCAGAAATGTTTTAGAGACCACTATTGATAGACATGATGACATGTATGGTAGTATCATATAAGATGGGTGTCATGAAATACTTTAGTTTTACTTTCTTCAAAAATCATCAGTGAAGAAAGCAGAGTTTCAATGTTAATGAGGTCAGGTATCCATCTTTGATCATATTATTAACACTCTAGACACTTCTGTATAATGAATATTCTTTTTTCCTTTATGTTACCTCAGATACATGACCTAATCTTGTATTGTCTTTGTGAATCAAGCAATGGTTTTACTTATGGGATGGGAAATACAAACTGGAGAAGGAATGGTAATGCAGCAGTGATAGGACTAAGGCCAAACAAGGTTATTTAATGCTATTTGTATCATGCTGCTATTTTTATCACCCCATTATCCAAAACTTTGCTCTGGGTAATTGTTACTGCATTTTACTTGAGTCATGGGTTTGGGCATGGGTCTCAGTAGAGTATAAATACTTTTCCTCTAAATATTAGCATGAAGATTTTCAGTGCCACATTTATAAGTAGGCCTCTTTTGAACATTTTTTTTAACCTCTCTAAATATGCAACCTCAAGCATGCTGAGTCTGTTACTTTTGGCTGAATTTTTCTTTGAATTGTCACAAATGTGTCCTTTAGCTTGAGATTTTCCTAGACCTTCTCTAATTTGCTCCCCATCTATGATTTTTGTTAGGTATCACAATTTTTACTTGCTTTTTCTCTGCTTTACTGACATCTGATTTGATTTTTGAAGATCTTGCAGTATTCATGAGCCAGATTTGGCCACAATGTAAAATCCTATTTAACAGGGTATGCTTTCTTTTTATAAAAGGTAGTGACTTTTAAGGATAATTATTCACAAAGTTGTTTAAAACCTCAGAGCAACTTCCTCAGAGAAATTTGTAATGAAGTGTGACGCTTCCTTCATACGGAAGCATTCCTTCATCTTACTTGCTGTCCTTGGGACTAACCAATCCATTGTGCAAAATTTTTTGTGTTAATTCAAAATTTTTATTCTCTTTGAGTGCCTCATCCTGATTCTACCTTCTGAAAAAATAATCCAATAAGTAAATGAAGAGCTGGTGATTTCCTAGGCAGTGATACATGCAGTGTTTTTGTTTCTAAGGTTAAGGATGAATAGCTCTAGTATATTTAATATTAATAGCTCTAATTGCTTCCACTATTTTCTCTTTAAAGCAGTGATACTGCAGTCTAGAGTCTTGGATCTCATCTTGCACCAACCAAGTTACTCAAAGCATTCAAGAGCTCTGTTAACTAACCTCTTAGGAATCTCACTGCATACAGACAATTGTGTAGACTCCCCTGTTTTGTTTTGTTTTGTTTGTTTGTTCTCTCAGTGGCATAGGTTTTTCCATTCTTTTATACAAAATGTGGTCAGACTGTCACAGTTCCCCCAAGCACTTGGCTGCCCCAGAATAGCTTAGGATGACCTGGACCACTCTTTGCATCAGATCTAGACTGAGACTCTGTCAGTCTCAGTTAAAGGAACTGAAGATGGTGTAAAAACAGTCAGGGTCCACATTTGTGTTAGAAGGCACTGTATTAAGCTGGGAGTTATTCCCTTCCTGACAGAATCTGTGTCAGTGCTTCTTAGCAGTAAAAACTGCACCTGAAAGAGTTTCATGGATTAATTGCTACTAGGATCCCTAAGGCTTTATGGGAGGTAGCACAGAGATGGGTTTGGCCTGGTATTGAATGTAAATGGTAACATTTAATGAACTTGTTACTGGATGCAGTTGCAGGGGGTGCAACAATGTCCTTCATGCTCCTTTTCTAGCTCAGCAGCTTTGTGCCAGCCCGTTCCCTTGACTAGTTTAGAGCCTCCTTGTACTTGTGAATTGAGGAAAGGGGCTGGGGTGCAGTTAGGATTGGAGACACTGGTTCTGTTTGATAAACATCTGCTGTATTAATTTAATGTGCATTTTTTGGACAACCTAAAAGGACATGCTGGGTGCAGTTTATAAATAGAATAAATGAGATACAAAAAATGAGAATTCTTTTTTTTCCGTGCAGAGTTATCTGAAATGGCCTGACAACAGTTGAAAATATGATTGCCACAATATAGTACTGAGTTTTTTCTTTCAAATAACCATCTCATTGTGCTGTGTATCAGCATCAAAAGTTGCCAACGACTTAGAATCTGATGTATATTCTGGTTTCCTTATGATACAAAATACATGTTTTGTAAAGAGCTACTCAGCTAATTGATTATGGTTTATTTAGACTGGGTATATTTTGCCAAAGGGGTAAAGCACTCTGAAGCATCCAACCTTTGCTAGCAGTCAAGATGAAATTTTGAAAAATTACTGATCTCCTACCAGTATGCTTATTAAACAACCAAGTATGTTGTATGATTGGCTTTCAAGTTTCAGAATGGCACTCTGGTAATGTCAGATTATCTTTTCACATCATTGCATTAATTTGTGTTGTGACTGCACACTTTTCATCCATCTATTGCCTAGCCATTATGGAATGTCCAGGCACATAGATAGATGTTATGTGAAGTGGCCAGACATTGTGTATTAATTTGACTGAGATCTCATTTTCATTAAAGCAGTCTGACATTACTTGCTAGTAACAAAACAACTTTGTGGAGGTACAGTCTCAGTTACAGCTGATGGCATTATGTAAGGAGTTAAAATGTTCCCTTTTCTCTTTTCAAGGAAAGACAATCAACAGTGAAAAAAGAAAAGAGCTGCCCCCAGCAAATGAACAAACTGGGAGAACGGAACAAAATGCAAAGAGCAAATTCTGTCACCGTAGATGGACAAGGCCTTCAGGTGTGATTATTGTTATTTTAATATTAAGCAGATAATTTTAGGTATGAAGAGTGAGATATGTTTAAAGTGAAATATACATTCACTCTTCTACTATTTCACTTCTACATATTTAAAAAGGCAATAGGTAAGTTCTTCCATTGGTTCAGGAATCCTGTGATACACATCTGCTTCTCATGTGATTGTTAGGATTTCCTAAGACAATAAGTGTGAGGGAAGACTAGCTCTAAAACACTTCTGTCATGGGGTGAAGCTGAACTAGTTTATTTTGGTATTTGTCGTGCAATGTTGTATAAATTTACATTATTAATGTAAAGTCTATCCTGATAACTGTTAACTGTTCTCATTTGGACCTGTTAATTAATGGATGGAGTCAGCTTCAAGGGTGTTATTTTTCCAGGTTTTTCTAAATAGGATATTTGGCATATGAACATTAATAGTGGTGAGAAGCAACGTGTTTTCATTACTAGCAATATCTGTAATAAAAATGGAAGTTTTTCTACTTGAAAGAAAAATTCATGTGTGTGATGAGCTAATGTTATTTAAGAGTGGTGACTTAAAGGCATGCCTGAACTGCTGACTTCTTTCCCTTGAGATATGAGTAGTTTTGAGTGAAATCAATGTCCATATTCAGGATGCTGCTGCTTTATTTTCTCAGGAGTTAAATTATCATCATGATAACAATGTGATAATCATTTAATATGCATAGTTGTCTGTTGTCTCTATCTTTTGATATGTTGCAGTTGGGCTTAGTAAAAGGATTCCATTACCATTTATCAATTACCTTATGCCTCATGATTATTTCATCTTGTTGTGTCAGGATAGGAAGGTTTATTGTATTGTTTTGTCTTTTAGGTTAGTCACACATTCTTGTTATGACAGCCCACAGAAGGGAAAAATATCCAAACAAAACCTGAAAAACAAACCCTAAAACCTATCCAGTAATTTGGATGCTCTGTTGATGGTATAGTTGGATATTAGAGCAATCATTATCCATTGCTTTCAAGAATCTCTTCCTGTACTTACCATTTTCTCAGGCTTCATTGCTATCCAGATCATCTGTGACAAAACATGAAGCAAAAAATACTAGAGTCTTAATTGAAAAAAAGCTCAAGTTCTGTCTAATCAGTCACAGTGTGATTAGTAAGTTTGTGCTAAAGGAAACACTCAGTAGTTTCTAACTTTTGGGTGATATCCATGCAATTCCAGTGAGACAAAGTACTCTAGATAGAGGAGCATCTTTGGCATCTCCTTTTGGTTGCAGCACCATGTATCATTATGAATTTTGTATTTACTCCAAGCATTAGATTACTTATGCTCATAGTTTATTTTCAGCTATTTTTTGTCTCTATTTCTCACTCACGTGATACTGTGCCTAGGATATAATACTTGGTCTACTCAAAACAGCAGCTTTTAGCACCATTGACTCTTCAGCACAAAACTTTAAATTATATGTTCTTCTTATAGGTCATAAGATTTCCCTTAAGTTTTTTAGTGTGATCCAAAACCTGTGTTCTATATTGTCTTTCCAAGATGAACCAAAAGCCTGTGTTTCATTCTTGCTTTTCTTTATTACTGCTAGAGATGGAGAAAAGGAGAGTGGGGACAAAGATGGTAGAATTATTATTGAATAGATTTGAGATATTTTTTGAAGTTCTTGGTGTTCTGCAATGATGCATTTGTAATGTAATGCATGACACAGTATCATGGTGATAACATTAGAAATAATTCTGCAGTTATGGCCGTAACTTTCTGATTATACTGTGGTCTTTGTTTTTCACTGATGGATTTATTTGGTTTTGAGTGACAGGAATCCATCTTAGCATCGAATATTTAATTTTTGATTGGCATTAAAAATGGTAACCTGTTGTTAATGTAATTATTGTGAAGACTGAGTGGACCTTGACGGCTATCCTACTAAAAGGATGGGATCAATGAGAATGTTAGAGCTTTTTTTCCTCACAGATTGTATATAATTTTTCAGCTCTTCTCACAAATATGTAAGATGCTATAAATATAACTGGCAATTAATGTTAGTATTTTGCCCAAAGATGGTCTGGAGAAAACATTCTGTATCTGATCAAAGTATACTACTCTTATTCTCCCATATCCCATGCTACTCTGTTTCTAATACTCTGATTCTGCTAGCATGGTCTCATTTTAACGAAGTCTTTGGTGAGCAAAGGTTTTATTTCAGAAAACTTAATCAGTATTAATTATTAATTGCATTTGTTTATGATTTAAGATACAAGGTAAAAAAGCAAAGATCTTGATACTACTGCTTTTAGACCTCTGTTTTCAATATGGGAGAAACTATATATAAGTGCTCCACCACTTTTTTCTTTTTGTTTTTTCTTTTTACTTTTAGGTCACTTGTCCTATAACATCATGAAGATTGCCTTTAAATTGTGCTAGATTAGGGCTTGAAAATGTTCACTAATTTAGTCTAAATCTTTAGTTGCATTTCATTATATAAAAATACCGTATGTTATCTGGAAAAGTAATTTGGAAAAGCTGTAAAAATTTAATTAAAATTTATTTTGGAACTGAGTGGGATACAGACTAGTTATTAGGTTTTTTTCCCTTCTACTTGAAATAATCTCATTGAGTCTTGAAAGAAAAGATTTGAAATAGAAAATTCCATCACTTAGCTTTTGTTGAGAAAAAGATCAAGCCCAAACCTTCCTTCCATCAGACAGAGTGAGCAGATAACTTAGTGGCAGTGGAGGTCTGCATGACTTTAAGACAATTAATCATAGTTAGGCACATTCATCTTGCTTCTTTCTAGCTAACCAGCATAATGATCAGGATTATTATTTCTAATTAGAGGAAGTAATAGATCATGTATAACCTCAGGATGAGTCTCATTAATTAACCTGCGTCCTAAGGGATTTCAGTAGGTATTCCATCTCTGTCACAATGAGCACCATTGGTTTACACTTAGTTCACCGGAATAAACACCATGGGAATTGGCTAAATAACTAAAATTGATTAAAACAGTAGGTAAAAATTAAATATATGACAAACTTCACTGTATTCTGCAATTTGATATATGTTTCAACTTACAGCACTTTACTATGCCAGGTGATACTGAGTTGGTTTCATGCTGAGCTTAATATCGCTGAATTTTTGGACTTTTCCATTATTTTTTGTATGTATTGGAACAGATTTGATTCTGATTTTTTGTGAAATCACAAATAAAGTTGACACACTAGTGCTTAACATTTGCTAGTAAAAGAAAAATGCTTTTAGATGCCTGTAGGATTATATGGATTATATGCATATATCTATAGTATGTCTGTAAAACTCCTTAGCTATGATGTTTCTTGGGTTCTGCCTTAAATTACACTTTGTGAAATCTTCAAGTTTTGTTATTTGAGGAATTATGAATAAGGATTTGAGCCTTTCAGTGCATCATTTTGAAACACAGATGGTCCAAGCTTCATCTCTGAAGTTGATAGTATATGACTTTGGAGATGTTGACTTTGAACTCTTAATATACTTTCAAACATTTTGGAATTGATATAAGTCTAAAAGTGATGCTTCTGAATATGAATAATCCAGCTTCATGGTTTCAAGACCTGTATTAGAGATCATCTGATGTAATTTTTTTCTGTTCAAGTCTTTGGAGTAAAGACAATGAACACACATATCTCAGAGTATCTGAAAATACAGACTAACCCTAGTACTTAAAATGAAGATGTTACTTTGTAAAGCTAAATATTGATGTGAATGTGTAAAACTTTCCATACACAAAAGAATGTAAAAAAAATAATGGCAGAAGTCATTGCTTCCTTCTCCTCAACATTATTTTCCTCAGACTTGCCTTTCTTCCTTATAGTTTCTCCTCTACCTTCTTAAGTTTTTTAGCTTTCTCAGGTGTTTATAGGAATTCCTTAATGTTATGGCTGCTGTGTTTTAAAAAGTGTGTGATTTCATATTATATCAGATACTGCAGATATTCATTGCCATAATTTAAAAAAATAAATCTGTTAAATTCCATGTTCCATTATAGCTATAGTTGACCTTCATAGTATATAATTTAATGTAATTTCTCACTCCAAAATACAGTTTAAACTTTTTTCTTTTCCTTTTTTAAAGGAAATTACCGTCAGAGTAATTAATGTAATTAATTTACATTTAAAGTTTTCTTGTCTAGTGATGAATATATATATATCCATACATCTATATACATGCACACAATAGATGTCTATACAGAGGGAGATACGTTATGTGTGTACATACTGCAATATTTCCATGGCATTATTGGTTAAAATGGAAATGCACCTGTAAAACAGACAGTATTAAATGAGAAGTCACTTGCAATTTCTGGCAAATTAATGAAGTGAGGATTATTGCAAATTATGGTATTGCTTCCAGCTGGATTACATGGCATAACATAGAGTTTGCATTAAGCTTTTTGTTTTCTGTCTACTATAGGAAAAAATGAATGCAACACACAGCATTAATGAGTGGCTGTGTTATTCCCTTCTTTTAGATCACTCCAGTTCCAGGCACTCATCCACTTTTAGTTTTTGTCAATCCTAAAAGTGGTGGGAAACAAGGAGAAAGGTAAGGGTTTTTTTCTTTTTCTTTTTTTTCCCTCTCTTTCTTGATTCTGGTCTGTGAAATGTTTAAAAATGAATTTTAGAAGTTTGTATATGTGGAAAAAATCCAACATTTTATATTGGTATTCCTCACAGTTGAACAGCCTATATCTCTGTACCTATAAATTCTCCAGTTAAAAACAAGAGTTAGTTCTATAGAATAGTTTTGTTTCAAATAAAAAAAAAAAGTAGCTATATTCAGTGCATAGGTTTGTGTGATTTGCATGAAGATGTGAGTTGCCATATCTTGCATTAAAACTTTAAAGTGCTAGCAGTTTTCTTTTAATCTATGTAATGATTATACAGGCAGGTCAGTAGTTTAAATTAGAAGCAGTATTCCATTTTCTAGTGTATGATTTGCTTTTTATATACTTAGTAGTAGAGGCTCTCAAGCCTCTTCATAAGACTTCCTTCAAAGAAACATTTGATTTCTGTAAATAGAACACATTCTAAAAATCCAGTTGAATTATTAGAGTCCAATCACACAAATTAAAGACATATTAATTTTACATATGTCATTAATCACATAGATTTAAATTAAAATGTCTGAGTTTATTAGTTTGAGTGTTAAGGTATCAGAGGCCTGATAAAGTAGTAAGGAGCATTCTCCTCCTACTCAGACAGGAATGCCAAATTAGTTGCCCCCTAAAGAGACTTTTCAGAGCATGTTTCAGGATTCCAAATGCTGACAATGTGGCCATTTTTGATCATCCCCTAAATTCCTAAATTTTTATAGCCTACTTCACCATGTCAGTGTTGTTAACTTCAAGTCTTGAAAAAGATTATGGTCTTGTGGCCAGGATCTGGCTGAAAGTGACACCTGTGGATGCTGGTGACATGGGTAAAGAGAAGCCAAAAAGGAGGGATGCAGTATGATTCTAAAGCCTGGAACCAAGCAAGTAAACTACAATGGGTCAGCTTTCCCTAACTCCTCCACCCTGCCTTCCTTAGATCACATCTTCCTGTGCCCCTAAAAGTAAAGTGTCAAAGGGGACAAAATCCTGCAGAGTAGTTGTTAGGGTAATTCTTGAAGTTAAGGAGCATTAACCAAAACTGTATTTGAAGGCCTCTGAGAGAGCTGGCTATCACTTGAGAGCTGATTATGTAATCCCTGGACTGGTATACCTAGATAGCAACTAGGTGTGTCAAAGGCAGTTAATGATCTAAAAGTTTAGTTCTAAGCAGTTTCAAAAGCATGCCTTTGCAATTGGAACAAACCAGTGTGAGCCATCCTGAGTTTTCATGTTTCACAGTAGCAGCGTGAAGCAGCCCTGGTCTGCCGTGCAGGCAGGGGTCTTGTGGAAGGTAATCTGCACTAGCACTCAGCTTGACTTTTTTTAGTACCAATATGAAGTGAGTAGATCAGAGATCCAGTCTGCAATTATGTAGGTGAGAGGCAGGTTAGAGAGCTGCACTTACACAGCTAGTTATAGCCTAGAAACAATTTAATGAAATGCTGTTTCACAGCTTTCAGTTCCCAGCTTATAATTGGTCTCAAGTGTTACTATTTGAATGGGCTTAATGCAGTAGGGATGTCACTTAATGTTAGATATTCTCCAGGGTAAAAGCAAGTTTAAAATCTGATCCCCATCCCAAGCTCCTATTCCCCTTCATGTATTACAGTCTAACACTTCTCAGTTTATGTCAATGAAACTGTTACTGAGGCTAAACAGATCACAGGAATTATTTGAATTTTAAAAATGGATGCCCTATATGCACTTCATTCACTAGCACCATTATCCACAAGTGTCATTACACAATTAAGTGTATAGCATGTGGGCAAGCACCAGCAGCTGAGTACAGGGAATTGTAAGAATCTCTTAAATTGGCATTGATACCACACGTACACAAAATGTTAAATTACATACTAATGTGTCAAGGTTGCACTCAGTATTTCTCTTTTAAGAGAAGCACATCAAAAGGTCAACTGCACAGTCATGTAAACATATCTCAGGTCATTCACCATTAGGAGATAATAGCTCACAGTTAGATCTAACACCAGATTTAAATACGTTGGAAAAAGTCCACATATGGACTATTTTTTGAGAAGGGGTTTGCACTCCATTTGTGAGGTTTTAATGTTTCATATCAATGCCAGTAGCAAAAATATAAAATAAGGATGCTAAGAGTGCATCTTAGTTTGAATATTCAATCTAAGTGATGAAAACATTCTCAGGAGAAATACTATTGAACTTTTTTTATTTTCTTGGGTTTTATCTGTCTGCTTTACAATTACTAACCAGAAAGAAATTCCCATATATTCCCTACCCTCCAATTTTGTGGCAGTTACATGTTGTGGAAAGTAAAATCACAGGACATTTCAAGACATAAATTACTTTGCTAAATGCACAGTTATGGTGATTCACAGATTTTGTCACAGTTGGACAGGACCTACAAGGATCATCGAGTCCAACTTTAAAGTAAATGGCATTCAAGTCAGGCTTTTTGATTATTGCAATTTTTTAATCTGGTCAGGTGCTGAGAGGGTGGGACTAGAGGATACTCTGTAACAAAAGTAAGATTTCCCCAGCAGTGAGGAAAAAAAAAAAAGAAAGGCAAAACAATCCTACAACCTTCTAATTTTTGTAGAACTGAATTTCATTATCTTGATTCAGTCAGATTAAGAAAATCTTCTACTGAAAACTATGCCTCAGTCTTTATTTAGGATTCTCTGTATTTGAGAGGTCACAATGAATGAAGACAAGATTTCTAATTGACTTTCACTGAATATAGAAAGATTATTGTGGATTGTCAAGACTCAAATGTTCCCACAGTTCCCCATAGAAGATTTTATGCCTTACCATATGGTAACCCAGCCCATTTCATTGCCTTTATTCTTGGAGAGAGTTTATGCATCCAACTGGAAACCAGTTGAATAAATGCACCCTCCCAGTAATACATGGCCGTTTCCTCTTCTATTTTGTAATTTTTTTCAAATCTCTCAAATGCAGAACAAAAGAACTGAGTATCATTTCAAGCTGAAAGAAATTTGGTTCTTTAGTTTTAGTTTTTAAATGTTCAAACAGAGGGGTCGTGGGAAACAAATGGATATGTAGAAAAAGTGCATTCAGAACACAAAAATAAATTCTCTACAATTGTATCTTATACATACATTTTGAAACTTTCATTATATTAGAAATTCTGTTTTTCAGAATGTGTAGTGATAAATGTATTCTTCCTGAATAGGTTTCTCTTTTAAGGACCAATGCTATGACTTTCAGATATAATTGCAAAATAAAGAATTACGACAATAGCCCCATTATATTTTCTTCTCAATTATGAGGTTAATAATGGCCCATCATGTGACACTCAAGTGTATTTGCAGTTATTTGGGCATGAATTATTTTTCAATAGACAATACGTATGTTTATAATAGAATAAAAATACAAGTCAATGTTTATTAAGGAGAAAGTAGAAAAAATAGAATTAAAGTTGATTAATTTAAGGCTTTCTCATATACTAGAAATGGATTTTAACTGAGCATGAGACTGACTAGGAGTTCCTCAAACCCAGGCAAGTGAATTCCTCAGGCTATATCACACCATAACACATTTTTAGGGGTTGTGCATGAAATGGGCAGGTGCAGTTAATTTCATAAAAAAAAAATAAAAAAATATGCAGAACATCCATTTCATGCTAGGGCTATCAGTTTGGGATGTCTGTATTTATGATCTGACCAATCAAGGCAACAGTTTTCAATAATCTGTGTATAAAATGTATATATGTAGTACACCATTCACAAAATAGTTTCTTTCAACAGAAAGAATATACAATAAGCATGTAGTGCTTCTAAAGGCTGTTGTTAAGGGTAATGTTTCTCACATAAGAGTCCTTCTAAATCATGCTGTTGCTTTGCCATACTCATTGCTTTGATTTCCACTTCCCCATTTTCCAGTTTATTTGCCTGACCAGAGGGTGAGTTTACACAATTGTTTCCTTGACAAATGTGCTGTTGGATGCACTGGAGGTCAGCTTCCGTACACTCGCGTTTCCTGCTGACTCCACGTTCAGTGTCTGTGCAATGCAGGTTGATGATATTTTTAACCTTTGCTGTTTTCAAGTAACTTGGGTTCATAGTAGCTCTTTCCTCCTCCCCTCTGGCTAATCTGCCTTTTTGAGCTTTCATTTAGCATTGAGACAAAATGTAAAAGCAGTTTCAAATGTTCTTTTTCAAATATTGTATGTCTGGAAGAGAAGGTAACTAGCATTTTTTCATTTTGGAGAGGAGTCCTTGGCTTCTTCCTTGTCTGACATCAGGGCTAAATTAAGCCTATATTAACCACATCTTTAATAGCCCCTAGAGGACTGAAGATGCATCCCCAGTTGTGGCAGGAGGCATTGCCATGGCCAGCTTTTACCACAGTGTAGTCAACTTTATTGCCAGTTTTGAATTGCCAGCTAGTTTCTGGCCATTTATTTTCTCTCTTCTCCAGAAGACAGCTTAATCTAACTCAGCTCAAGGTGCACTCAAAAGTATTTTCTTCACCAGCCAAGCTGTTTAAAGATGATGCCAGCTCCTTTGGCCACTCCTGAGATAATTTTCTGCCTCCTCAGTTATTATAGCAAGTATTTTGAGGTTTGTATGAGATCATGGGTATGATTTAAATAAAAAGAAAAATGACAATGAAGAAACTTCTCTGTGGATTTGTGTTTTAAATTGAATCTTTTTAGTTTTACAGATCACAGAATAACCCCAGAAGTAATTACAGAAGCACAGCTGTTTGTTGACAAGTGGCAATTTCATAAACTGGCTTTGTTCATGAAATTGCATTTCATCACAAACATGTATTTTGGAGTATTTCCCACCATACCACCTCATGGCCTTGTCATCACAAATCTCCAGTCATAGGGAAACCACATCCAGTTCCTTCCTCACATGTGGAAGCAAGGCATTTAGAGCCATGTTTGGTACTGTAGATGTAAAACTGGAAGTTTGAGTTACTGTCCCTTTTCTTTGGTTTTCTCGTGTCACCCTGTTAGGTCTGGGTACAGCTTAGTCTGAGGGAAACATTTATAAACAGTTTCTAGCTTTTTTTTTTTTTTTTGTTTTTTTTTTTTTTTTTGAGAATGTATGAATAGAAATGAGCCATCAATTTATGAATTTTATACAGACTAGAATACATAAATATTTTTAATAACTTCAAGCTTGATGTGTCATTTGCAGTGAATCATTATGGAGTGATTTAGCAGGTACTGATGTTCAACTGGTAGCCATGAATGGTATGCACTTAGTCAAGTACAATTCAGTGTAATCTCTTCATTACTGCAGTCAGACTTCTGGGTTCTGAGTGGAAAAACCAGGCCTCCTCTTTATTAAGAAGGCTTTTATAGCATTTCACTGTTACCTGACAACAGCACTGTGAGTGCACGTAATGGCTAGTATGTTTTGTAGCACCAAACTTTAGGAAAATGACTCTTAGACCTTTGGGACTTCATAAAAATACTGTTCATGAACTTCTTATGGTCAGCTACACAAATAAAATTAGCATCACCTTTGACCAGGTTAAATTCTACACATCTCCGAGAAGCAAATCACACATACTAACTAGAAAACTCCTTTTACATTTGTGAAATGGGAATATGTGTATTGTTGTAAATCCATTGTCAGATGTCTAATTTAATCATTGTCACAGCCATCAACAATGATGTGTGCATACTTGTGAAATCAAACTAGTCATTTCATACTGACTTTTTCTGTCAGGAATAACATCAGGAGTATATTGTGTGAGTGTGCTTGAATATGCTTGATGAAACTGATATCACTAAATAATTGAGAAGTTAAGAAAATATTCCAATTGGGCAATTTTACAGATAATTATGAGTTTGTTTTGTATTCAGTATTTTTATACACTTGTTCTCCAGCTACCTTGATAAATTATGCATTTCTATTAAGAAAAAAAATTTTAAAAAATCCCTGAATGTGCACATAGATTGTGTCTAGACAGGTTTATTGTGCTGTATTTGAAAACGTGGACATTTTTACCTAGAATTCAGGTCTTACTATGCTTCTATTTTATTTAATAAATTATACAGAAAAGAAGCAACGTTTCAATGGAAAAATGAATGTTTTCTTAAAAACAACGTTTTCTTAAGAACGTTAAAATATTAATTAGCTTAAGGATAAAAAACATTAAAATTAAAACCAAGAAACAGGGGTTTATAATTTAAATTATTGTCATACATCCCAGGTGTATATTTATTTATTCTGAGCTCCAGCTCTTTTGTGTGCTTTCTTGGTTCTATGTGAAAAAAGAATCACTACTGCATTCCAGTCAATTTAGGAAATTACATTTTTAATATTTGTAATGAAGAAACAAAATCTCTGTCATACTTTTAAGGCAAGTAAACTCAAATTTCTAAATTTACACTTTAGAAGAAGAAGAAGTAATTGCTGAGGGTAGGACAGCAAATGGGGTCCCATGTGGGATAGGGTGATGCTTGTCATGCTGTATCAATAAATTGCATCCTATTATTCAGGTAATTTAAAAATAAGTGTAATTTAGTAAAACAATGCTTTAAATATTTTTCATTTTCTTCCCATTCATATGTAATCCTGAGGAAATGTAGTCAACCACAGGTTTTCTTTATCAGAATATTTTCCAGTCTATGTGGACATTTTTGGTGGGTGGCAAAGTAAATTAGCTTTTGCAATTAATTATATTTGTAGTTCTGTGTTTGCAAGAAATTTCAGGAAGAAATCTGTCCTTTGCCATGGAGTTACTTTAATACAAATCAATATGCTTTCCAAAGTGCTTTTTTGATTCACATTTTGTTGTGTAATTATAGCTTTTTATCATATTTTGTTTCTGTCTATATACAGCATTTGTAGTGTAAAAAGGTTGTAGTACTTCTGTCTCAACTTTGTACCCCACAATACACTCTATGTATGAATTATAATTGCTGTGTTCAAGTATTTGATTCTTTGTATAAATGATATCCTGCAGTTCAAATAATTGTAGTATGTTCTAACTTCTTTAATTCTTTCATATGAAAGGTTTTTAAAATATTCCAAACATGGGAGTAAATATTTTCTCCTTGTCTCTTTTACCTCTTCAGAATTTATAGAAAATTTCAGTACCTTTTAAATCCTCGTCAAGTTTATAGTCTTTCTGGAAATGGACCAATGCCAGGGTAAGTCTACAGTTAATATTATTACCAGGAACTCATTTAATAAAATACTGTATAATCAAATGAACAGACTGAAATACATATAGCATGTTTGGAATGTATCAACACTGCAGTTCTCTGAATGGTTGCAGAGATGTATAGGTATTATTTGTTTACCTGTAAAAGTAAAGCTATGTCTTATATATTTTGCTGAAAACCATGCATTAATTTATAAGAACTGTGGGATAAACTTAATCTATTTGCAGCTTTAGCAGCCATTTCAGAAACCTGAGTTCTGGGGGGTTACTTGTGTTGCAGATGTCAGCAGCCTCAAAGACTGACCAGCAAGACATCCATTTCTTTTACATACATAAGCACATATGTGCACAGGCATAGGTGTCTGTAATGTATTGGTGACTGCACACTTCTTATCTTATTCTTGGAAGTGTAGTGGTTGGAAAACGACTGGCCAGGCTGGATTGTGCTGGCAGTGACTCGTAATGTGGGTCGAAGTGCTCTCTGAACCAGCTGGCATTGCAGTCCCTTGCTTAGTGTGCTTCCTCTGTGATTCTTCTTAATTTGCATTTCTGTGAAGACAGGAGAATTACAGTGTATCAAACACCAACCTTTGCCACCTGATATTGTCTGTCTCCTTTTTAAGTAGTGGGTGCTTTGGTAGAAGAAAATTAGACAGAGCAGCCCTAAATATCTGCTCTGTGTGTTATTTTGTATGTACTGGGTGCTATTTACTTTTGTCACTGATACATGGAATTTTACATCAGTGAAAAGAGTTGTAGAAGGATATGAGGAGGCATATGTTCACTGACGTTAAGTTTAAATACTTTTCTTTTAATTCTTTGCGTTTCTTACTTGTTTAGACCTTTACATATGTCTAACATTGATGAAAGTGAAAAGCATATTGGGCTCTAATCTTTTAGAAGTTAAGATACTGTGCACTGCAGTATAGCTAGTGTAGTAGTAGTAGTACTGTGCACTGTAGTGTAGCTAACCTGCTGAATGGTGCAAAACCAGCCCAAAAAATGGAGATAATGACATGCATGATTTCTGTCATGCATGTGTCTTGAATCTGAATGCTGGTGCTGTTTTTATTACTCAAATGAAGTCTGTTGATTTTATGCTATTCTTGACACATACGGAAAACGTAAGTACTCTTAGTTCAAAGAATAAGTAGACTAGAAGAATTAACTGAGACAAAACTAGTAACTAATATTGTTTTACATACTGTATAATAGAAATGCCATGCTATAAATTGAGATGATAATTTTTTTTAAATAAAATATTTTTGTTCATAGTCGTCTTATTTCTTCGAAATTAAAAAAAAAATAATCTGGCTGCATTTCTGTCCATAAGTGACTTAGTTTTCATGAATCTTGCCGTATGAAGGAAAATGCATTTTAGCGCAGAGGCACAAGAGGGCAGTGTTAAGTTCACGCTGAAACCCTGCACTGAAGCAATTTAAACATTTGTCTTTTAAACCAGGACAGTGTTTTTCAGAAAATGTTTTCAATTTCACTTTCTATTAGAAATTGAAGTAGTTTTAGTTCAGAGTCACTTTGAAGAAAATTCTAATTAATTTTCAAACAGGCACTGATTGTTTTGGTATATTTTTAATTCATTTCACTGAAATGAATAATCCTAAATTTTCAGTTTGTCTCCTGCCATCACTTCTTGCCCCTGGCAATACTTTGTAGGCTGCATATAATTTGGCCCTTAAGGAGGAAGCTGAATAAACTCTGGTGTTTCACTTAGCAGTACTTGTTTTCTGTGAGGGCTGAGTTGCCTAATAAAACCTGCCCATTCATCCATCTGTCCACTCATTCATCCATCTCTATAATGCCAGTTATACCGGATCATCAATCCAAATTCTATGTTTATTTAATGTTCTCAGATTACATGTGAAATTTAGATCAAAATGGAACAGATTTGGGTACTGTACAGTGCAGAGAAAAGCAGAAGTGTATTGCTTCATCCCAGTAAGTTATTTAGTGAAAAGGGATAAACATAATGTATATTTAGTTTAAAGCATTTATGATTACTGTGGTGCATTTTAGTTGAGCCTATTTTGAGATGTGTTTTTTTTTTTTCTTTCAATTACTATTTTCAGCCATGTTTACTCATCCTAGAGAATATCTGTAGTATTAGCTAAGAATTTGCATTTTTTTGTTAGAGCCAACCTGTCTGCTTTAATCCGTAAGTTAATGTTTTTAATTTTTGATGGTTTTTTCTCTTGGGTTGCTGTCATCAAGCAAGAAGGTAACATTCACAAGTTTTATAACTTGTGTTCCAAACATCTGTGGCTGACATGGAATGATATTTCAAGTTAATTTTTGTCAAAAAATCTATGTATCCCCTTTTCAATGGGCAGGGAAAGAGAGAGGGAAAAGAGAACTAGGAGACTAAGGAAATTATAAATCTTAGGGGGGGCTGAAACTGCTAGTTTGGGGTTTTTTTAAATGGTCAGCAGTTCAATTGCTGTGTCTATTGTTCTACCTCTTTAGTGGGATAACCATATTCTTGCAGAGAAATGGGTTGAAAAAAGGACTTCAAAATAACAACAACAAAAAAAAAACAAAAAAGCAAAAAACCCCAAAAAACAAACCAAACCAAACAAACAAACAAACAAACCCCACAAAAACAAAAAAACAAACCAAAACTCAACCCTCTAAAACCACAAAAAAGCCTCACCTTTCTTAGTACTATTTATTCTGTATTTTTCTATAACTATGCTGGCATCTAGCAGGACAACAGAAAAGTATTTTGAGCAAGATGACAATGAATTTTAGTATCACAACCTGAGTGTACAATTACTGAAGTGCATGTGTTGCCTGCTTTCATAATAGATGGGATGGTACATGGGGAAGTGCAGGAACAGCAGCAATGACATTTCTTGCAGCTTCTTTGCCTGCCTGAGCTAGGGTTTTTGGAGCAGTTTATGTCAAGACAAATGATGTACATAGTCTGTATAAAAAGATGTACATGATGCAAATAAACCTCATGGCAGCGACTCTTGCACTGATTCCTTTCCAGCAATAGAGACCTGCTACAAGGCCTGAAAATCAAGAAGCTCTAAGCCAAAGGGCACCAGTACACTTTAAACATGGATATAATAATTAATGGTTTAGCCATTCTTTAATTGGCAGTAGAGGGATATGAGTGAGCTGGAAAACCTTGTAAGCTCTGCAGCTGAACACAGACATAAAAGGTACTCCACAGTTACAGACTGCCACAGTTAACACAGTGACGAGAAAATTGCTGGGCTGATGCATTGTGTAATTTCTGCCTGGCACCTGTGTTTTTTGCCATGAAAGGAGTTTCCCTGTTTGGTTGTTACATCTCTATAGGAGTCTTCTACTTCTGACAACAACTGTTATTGTGGATTTAATGATCTTGAAGAATCTGAAATTCAGTTATTGTTCACCTCACAGAGAGGTAAATAATAGCAGGATGAATAGCAGTCGAGCCATGGAGCCGCAGGACTCTGTAGAGAGGTCAGCGTTTCACAAAGTCTTTGTCCCTCTGAAAAGGCCTCTGTTCCCTAAAGTTCTATTATTTAAAATGTCTAATTTATGGTATTTTATACTCTATTATAGAAATTATATCCACAAAAGTTGTATTTCTTTGTAACTTCCATAAGCATTTAATTTGGAGAGCATCTATTTTTTGAATTCTAGCTGCAACTTTGCCTCAACAGGCCTTTCTAAATCTTAAATTCTGCCCACTTAAAAGATGCCCAAGACAGCAAAGCTGAATCCCTGCAACTTACACTGTAATTCAATTGGGAATCTACAGCATCTGGGCTTTTTTACCTTCACAAAGCAATAGGTCTGTTTTGAAAATTACACTATTTTCCTTAATTATTTGAATTGCTTGCTAGAGCATTTCTTTGCTGTTGGACATTTGGAATACCCAGTATTCTAGGAAGGTGTATACACCAAGAATATTTTTAGAAGATAATTACGGCATAGTTATTTTCTTCCGAACAAAACATTGGATTTGGTCCATATTTTCTTGGAAGAATTACATTTTTGCCAAAGAATGGCAAAGCCAGCAATGGTGGGTTGGATGTACTCTAATGATAAAAATTATTTTTGTACACCGCACAATTCACCAATTCACTTAGAATTCACCAAGTCTTCACATAAGAGACTTAAATCCTGAATTTAGAGATATATTTTAAGCAGATGTTTAACAATATTTTGCTTCTATGACATCTGTGGTGTTGGCACCTGAAACCTATGCCGAGATCCACTAGTGGATTATTCTTTTGGGCTGTAGGCAGTCTTAAGTTTTGCTTTCACTGTGAGTGAAGAGTGCTGAATGATTTCATGCATTGCTGTTATGCCACCTTGTGTGGCTGAGTACCTGAAGTTCTGCATAGTGCACTGCTTTTGGATGTAAGAGCAATAGTCATGTACAGGTAACTAAATGAAAAATATTGCAATTTATGTTTTCATTACTGTGAGTAAAACTTCAGTTTTCCTCTAAAAAACTAAATTAATTAGATTGAAATAAATACTTTAGATTTTTCTCTGAACAGTTCTTTAAGAATGTGTATGTGTTTGCCACCTGTGCATAAGTCAATTAACTGCATGATTCAAAATCAAATAGTTACATCCTCTAGCATTGGTATTTTATTTGTAAATAGATCCCCTGCATTCCTATGGACTTGATGAAGTGATTATGAAAAACTGAATTAGAGTAATATAGGTAGCTGAAACAGTTGCCCTCTTTCAGGTGGAAATTACTGATTTATCAGCAGAAACTCAGTAACTGCCTTTGAATCCTTGTTTCTGGCAAAATAAAATAAAATTAGGCTGGTGTTGATCACTCTCAGTGTTTCAATTTTTTTTCTAAGAAAATAGAATAAAATTTTCTATTCTAGTTTTTTTAACTTAGGTTGACATTGCACAAAATCTTTACAATGACTTCAATTTTTTTTTAGTTTCATTTTAAACCATTTTCCTAAGTTCTTCTACATCAATTTTTTTTTAAATTCTTTTCAAAGAATTTAAAATGTGAAAAAAAAAAATCTACCATGTGAAAATCTACCATGTGAAAAATGGTAGATAAAATATAACAGGTGATACTAAAACACTAATTGAGTACAATTTTCTTGATAAGCAATACTGACTTTCTCCCTAAAGATCTCTAAAGAAATGTGTCAAATTCTTTCTGTACAATTGTAACACTTACTGAGTCTGAATGAAACCTTATAAAACAGAGAACTGTTTTCCCTTCCCAACTCCTAATGTAGGCTGCACATTCTAATTCAATGAATAAGATTTATTTACATATATAATTATATAACTATATTTAATTTTATAAATTAATTTGATTTTATAAATATTTATATCTGCTATAGTATATTTATATACACTGCATTTATATATGCAAATATTCACTGTAACATGCATTATTTTTATGTATTTTGTGTGTTAGATTTTTTTATAATGTGTGTATAATTTTTATATTTAAAATTATAAAAAGAGAAGTTTATGTGAATTTAGTGCTATACTTTGCTTGGAAAATTCACTGTCTGTGAATATAATAAGCCCCAAGGGAAATACAAATGCAACTTATTGAAAAATTTTTTGACAATATGGTTTCATCAGATTTTTCAGTCCCCTACTTTTTTTAGAGTTACACTTTTTTGATGAAGATTAACTATACAGTCAAAACAAAAAGGATCTTTGATATCCATATGGTGAAGAAGCTTGTTTATAAAAAGAGACAGAGGTTTAAGTCTATGTTCTCCCAGTCTGGAGCAATGCTAAAATCAACCCTGTGCTTTTGGTGTTGTTTTCATTGGTTGGTTCTTTCCAATATTTCTTTTCCATAAGGTAGAAATGCTTAAGTACTTAGAGGTGAGTACCCTGCTGTCACCTCTGGGCTATAATTTGACTTTAAATTAAACTGGAATACTCTCAGTGTAGGAAACACTGTAACTCTCTGCCAACCCAACACATTGGCTTGCAGTGGGAATACTGGTGGCAGGAAGCGTTTGTCCCTGTGCCAGGCCATGAGAAGGGATGGATATACATACCTCTGGGCCAGGGCACATCTCAGTGCCTGCCCTTGCCGTGCTGGGAGGGGACTCCCAGCAGAGGATCTTTCAGCACATACTCTTGTTAAGTGTGTTCCCCACGTGTATCCAGTCAGATTTGGCACACAACTTTTTGGGTCACAGGAGATCTGCAGCACTTCTCCTGCCGATGTGTGAAGTAGAACATAAATGGGGTGAGAAGGGCAAGGCAGCCTTAAATACAGGGCAAGTAATTATCCTTCAGGCATTATATTTGCACTTGAAATTGCTTAAGAGCTCTTCTGAGCAAAGAAAATTACAGGGGGTGGGACGTGTGATGGGCTTAATTCTATGCAACTTGCCTAAAATTGAAATTCTCGTCAAAAACTAATAGAACAAGAAGTTGTCCTGTCTGTTATTCTACATATTACATAACTTTTTTGTTCATTGTGTTTTTAATTTCCTTCTCCCATTCTTGCTTTTCTACTCTGTAATTTTTCATATGTTTTTGATTTCATCAAGAGGTCCAAAAGAGTTATAAAACTTCCTAAGGACAGAAACTAAATTTTCCATGCAGCATTACAATTTCATATTGGAAACAGTAGGAATTAAGTGTCTGCAAGCTATTGTCTATATTTGTTTGTATTCAGGAATTTGTTTAAAATATATTAGTTGCTCATTTATTAGGAGATTGCAAACTGGATATCAGTTCTGGTGACTAGAATATAGAATATCCATTAAGATATCTGTAACACTAATGAACACAATACATGTGAATGAAAATACGCATACATACATAGTAATACAACAAAATTACTGGAACTTTTTTGTCTAATGTCAGTTTATGTGTAAGGACTGATTTCAACATGTGTCAAAAGCTATCCTGAACTGGTGCTTTCAAATTAAAATATTGAACCTTAGTGTTGTTTTAATATATCCTCACTTTCCAGCGTTATGCAACATTGTTATAGAAGGAAGTGGATGAGGAGGTGGTGGTACTCACTTGATGGATATGGAAGCAGAAATAGCCAAGCAAATATTGCCCAAGATATTTTACTTTTAAAATACAGTTTTTAGGATGATGGAATGAGGGTCTTCAATCTGATGCTGTCTCATTTTGTATTAAACCATGAGGAAAAGTTGTTTTTACCAACCACTGAATGTTCAGCTTAATATGTCCCAGTGTTCTACCCGAAATACGAAGTTTTTGTATAGCTTTATAGAAGGAAATTCACAAATAAATGCTATAGCTAATACAGTTAGACAACTTAGATTTTTCTGTCTTGAGAGACTACCTATCCATTTACTACTAAGTGAACAGAGAATGTTTTCTGACAATAGTTTCAGATGAGATTTGAAGTCAAAGATTGACCAACCATCAGGTCCAAGCTTTTTTCCAGTGTTGGTGTACCATATTAACCCATAAATCATTAATTTTGTTTGAATTTTTTCAGCTAATACTGATAATACTTAACAATAATTTTGGATTTTGTCTGTCTAAAAATGAATACATAAGCAGAAGGGATTTTTTATTTTAAGTGATCATTTGGTATTTTCTATTAAATAAAATGTCTTAAGTTTTAACATGTTTCAGAATACACTATTATATTTATTATAATTAGGTATCTTCATTTACTCTTTTTAGGTTAAATTTTTTCCGAGATGTTGCTGAGTTCAGAGTACTAGCATGTGGTGGAGATGGAACAGTAGGCTGGATTTTGGATTGCATAGGTAATCTATAGCCTTCACACAGTTTTGCTTGCCTCATGGGTTTCATTTTAATGGTCTTCCTTATATACCAATGCATGGATACAGCTATTTCAAACAACAGCTTGTTCATTTAAATTTTTGAAATGTGTTAGTTTGGGACATGATTATTTTTAAGGGTACTCAAATTGCAAACATTATTTAAAATCTCTAGACAAGTTCAGTGTTTCTGGATTTCCTGAAAGCAAGAAATCTGAATGAATCTATTTTAATTTCAGTTCAAAGTCTGTTCCCCAATTGAATCAAATCTAACTTGATAATTTTAAGAAAATTTAATTTAGTTCACTTGCTTTTTTAGTTACCAAATTTTTGTTTATACTATATTATCCTAAAATGAAGATCATATATTAAGAGGTAATTCAGTTTTGGAGTTCTTTCAGTCAGTTTTCTGCAAAGTCCTCTGTAAAAATCATAAGGAAGGCCCATAATTCAAGTTATTACAGACTTTAAATACTTAATCTTCTCAAAGACTATTAAGGAGAATGTCTTCCACCTCACATGATCATTTATTTGGTGTTAGGCTGCAGAGAAAAATAGTGGGCATGAGTTACCATGGAAATTAGGAAGTGGATCAAGAGAGGTCAAAAGACTCAACTTAAGTTTTAACTAGAGTGTTTAAAAGTGTGTGCTTTGTGGGGGACCAGAAAACCTTTAAAAGTTCACTGAAAAGTAAACTTGATGTCATGAAGGAATGATAGCAAAGGAATATTTCTAATCTTGATTGGAAAAAAGTCTTGCAAATGCAAGCTACTGCAATTAACTCTCAAACAGTTTTCAGAGTCATAAATTAATGTACACAAACTTATTGCCTAAACTTAGAAGAAACAAAGTTTTGCAGCTGTTGTGTTATCACCTTTTTCATGAGCTCTAAAATGTCATGCAATTATTTTCTCTTTCAGTAATATACTATGTTCTGCAGCATTTTTTGTGGTATAGAACTAGGAAATTACTTGGGGGATCCAGGTGTCATCTTTTTTCATAGGTGCAGAAAATATATTTTCAATGCTGCCTTTTAGGGGGAAAAAGCACTTTAGCATATGAAGTGTAAGGGTACACCTCTTTCTAAACTCTTTCTAATTTGGTCTTCCCTGATCTCTTGATATACAAAGAACTTTAGCTGAGAGTATTGCAAGAAAAAAGAAAGTTAAAAAAAAGAAAAGAAAGAAAAAATAAACAAAAGGAAAATAATTATTCTCGTCAGTATGAAACTTTGAAACTTTTTTTTAAATTACTCTATTAAATATTACATTTTCTGAAAGATTTCCATAAACTGGTTATGTGAATGTTAAATCTTTCTAAAATATTATAATCTTAATCTTAAATAATTATATTTAAGATATAATTATTTATATAAATATATTTTTAAAATATTATAATCTTAATCTTAAATAATTATAATCTTAAATAATCTTTCTAAAATATTGATAAATATTGATTTCCCTGCTACATCCATTGTATCAATAAAATCCTGCTGAATATTGCTGATAATTGTGCATAATTCTATAAACAAAATAACTGCTTAATTAAGTATAAATTTTAAACTAGACATGCTATTTATTCACATTAAATGGGAAATTCGACAAATTACATATTCAAAATATATGTTCCAGTTTTCAGAAAAGCTGTATTTCTTAACAAGGGTTTTTTCATCAGATTTTGAAAAAATCCTTGGGCTTACAATGCTACAAAAACACCAGTAAAGACTGAAAAGATGCTATAAATTAAGTAATTTCAAAACATTGTTTAATAAATACAAAATTGCTACTTAAAGTGTTGATTGACAGGTCAGTGCTCCCTTTGGAGGTTTAATTCCTGACGGGCAATCCCATCTAAGGTCTTCTGTTAGTGCCAATGACTTCTTGGTAGTGGTGCTCAGGTGTAGACACAAATCCAGGTGAATACATAGTTTAACACAAATTTGGTCACCCAGGTGGAAAAGTAGAAGGTTCACCTCATTATTCATGCCCTTAACTATTACTCTTCTGTATTCACAGCTGGGAATGGCAGAGCTGAGAGCTAGAGCAAGAACACCATATTCACTTTTGGAAAGATCTTGAGTATCATTGTTTATGAATGTTTGTCATATCTATAATTTACAAAGTGCTAATGATAACAAAGGAGTCAATTAGGATTACAAAATCCTTATAATAATAGATGAGTAAATTAGTATTAAGGATTGAATATCCATTGGAGAAGGGACTACAGAATGGACTGACATGGTGAAATGCTCATTGTGGAGCAGGCAACATAACTTCATATACAAAGGAAGTCTATCACTGAAACAAAACCTAACACAGTTATGTAATACCATGCAATTAGATAAATTTTGTTCCTTAGTTGTGTTTTTTTCCTTCTTTATTCACAGAGAAAGCAAACTTGATTAAGCATCCTCCTGTTGCTATCCTGCCTCTTGGGACTGGCAATGATTTAGCAAGGTGTCTGAGATGGGGAGGAGGTAAACAAATCAAAATGCAATTTATTATTGAATTAAAATTTTAAAAAAACTTATATCAACATCTACATTTGGATTTGTTTTCATAGAGAGCCATTATCATCTTCTCTATTTTTGAAATGATCTGTTTGTAATTTTTGTGTACATATGTAAGATTTTAAACATTGCAATCACGCTTCATACCTTGTTGGTAGCTTCTGCTGACACCAAAAAAGTTCCAAGGTGTAATGAGAATAGTGTGTAGCTTTTTGGTTGGCTTTTTACCATCTGTATTGCAGTTATTGCTTTGATCAATACCTTGTAAAGGGAGCAGTCTTGTATGGGTTTTAATTGGGACCGTTCTGAAACGGTTACTGAAAACATCTAATAGTGGGTTAGGAGTAGTTTAATCTTTTTTAATCTTTAAAAATATTAAATGAAAAGCATGTCTTAGCCTCGGACTAGTTCCTTTGATCCACTCCCTTTCTGTTTTCCTACAGAGGATTCCAGACAATAAGTGCTGTGGTACTATTTATCAGAAAATGAGAAGGCAAAGAATGCTGAAAGAAGAATATTTAGAAAATCAAACCTTTTATACCCTTTGCGTCCTTTCCTGGATGTATGGAGACTTACTCTCAGATCCTCCAAAAAACTCCATTCAGAATCTGTATTACATGATAACTTGAAGGAGACACAAGGAAGAAAATCTTAGACAAGATTCAGTCTGTGGTGAAAGCACCTCACTTTATGGGCTCATAGCCAGGCCTATTTCAGGTCTTAATTGTTTCAGTTGAGATGTTTTGTATTTGGAGCTTGGTTGTTTTATTTGAAACTTCTCAGCCTTTGCAGTTATCTTACTTCTTCTGTCTCATCAGTTTCCTTTCCAAATGTCTGCCTTGTTGCCAGATATTCTTTAGCAAATTCTCAGTAGTTTTCATGGTATAGCACTTTGTTAACCATAATGTTCTGTCAAATCATTTGAAAACCTCCTTTATTTTCTCTGTCACAACTGTTGATTGTTTACATTCTCATAGTCTTAGGGGGAAAAAGGAAAACAAATGAGACAAAACCTATTCAAATCAGCCTTGCTTAACTTTCTGAATTGTTCATAGAGCCATAGAATAACTGAAAGAGGTCATAGGAAGTCACTAGTCCAATCTGCTGTTCTAAGTAGGGTCAACCATGAGAACATTTAATTACATTAGCTGGGACCTGTCCCTACCTTCACTTTTATTTTTGTTCTTTATCTTAAGTGATTCCATTTGGACTAAAGTAGAAAAAAAACAATAGGGAAATATTCTGGGTTTCATCATTCTTTGCCAAGTTGCTTTGTGGTAAACAATACCATAATACAGATTTTCTGGAACTTCCGTAGATGGGAGAGGAGACAGGGATTCCAGAAACTAAATTGCTGGTGAGTGACCTCAAGGATGCAGAGAAACAGAATTGTGCATGCTGCTGTCTTGTGGTGGTTAGCAGTAACTAGCAAAAGTGTGTTAGGCTACCATAAACAAATACATCGGCAATGGGTTTTGAGCAAGGAGGCTTTGAGTGGCTTGCCCTGCTAAAGCTGTTACTAACACCAGCAGTTCATAGTGGTTTTCTACAAAGCAAACTTTTCTTTGTAGCCTTCTACAAAGCAGTTTTTTCTGGTTTGAAGAAGGACTGAACCCCCAGATCTTATTCAGACTTGAAAATGTCCCTTATTAAAACCCCCACAGTTTTTCTTCGTGACCACGTGTGTGTCGTATATACTCATGAGTGCATAAACAAGTTTTCTACTTAGTTTAGTGAATTACATGTGAGAGCTTATTTGCAACTAAGAGTAAGTTCTCTCTACAAAGCAGGATGAGGCTCATGAAGAAGTTGTTGAGATAATCAAAAATGTTACTTTTGCTGATAAAGCTATCAAATATGGATTTGAAATTCTGGATTTGTTATGCTAAACCAGATTGAAACAATCAATTAAAATTAGTAGATAGCTTTTAACCTTTCGGTGTCTTGTCAGGCAAAACAGCAATATGTCTCTTTTCCATAAATTTTGAAATCAAAGGAATTTGACTATTAAAATTAATTTCTTGTCAAGAACATTTTGCAAAATACAACCTTAGCTTTATGGATAATTTGGAAAGTTCAAGAGATTGTCAAATTTTGAAGATCTAATTATTTTCTTCATCACAAATTTGATGTCCACTGAAATCTGTAGAATTATTCTAAATTTACATGCTTAATTAGCTTTGTATTTGTGCTTTTTTTAATGACAAGTGCTGGAAAATTGTCAATACTTCAAGCACAATCCTGCTTTTGAGGTCTTATATGCATTGCGTTCATTTTTCCAGTCATAAAATCATAGAATATTTTGGGTTGGAATGGGATCTTTAAAGGTTAGTTAAGTAGTCCAACCCTCCCTGCAATGAGCAGGGGCATCTTCAATCAGATCAGGTTGCTCAGAGTCCTGTTCAACCATCTAGAAAGGGGAAAAAAATGAAATGAAATGAAATGTAATGTAATGAATGTAATGAAACTTTATTATGCTTGATTAAATAACTGGTTTTATGTTTTGCTAGGGTATGAAGGTGAGAATTTGATGAAGATCTTAAAAGACATTGAGAATAGCTCAGAGATTTTACTGGACAGGTGGAAATTTGAAGTAATACCCAATGATAAAGATGAGAAAGGAGACCCAGTGCCTTACAACATCATCAATAACTACTTTTCTATTGGCGTGGTAAGACTTATGCTTATCCTTAAGTGATTTTCTTTTTCTGTTTTGAATAAATATTTACATCACATGCCTTCAAATGAAGAACTGTTGGCTAGAGATCATTTATATTGTTGTTTTGCTAGTGAAATGAATACATAGATGACTGACAGCAATTTGCATAAATTTACTTCCTCACATTCAAACCTGAATTATTTTTCAGGACCTTCTACCTTCCCATTTATAAAGATATTTGTGTTGTTCTTAATGGTTTATGAGCAGCTATAATACTAAATTTATATTGTCATTTTAAAGGTCCTATAAAAATATAAAGGAAAAACAAATCACTTAATAAGAACTCTTAAGTGATGTTTTCCATTAGTATTTACATAGTCAAAACAGTTTAAAGGAACTATTGCATTCTTTATTTCTTCAGGGCGGTTTTAAATAATAAAACAATAATACAAAAAAGAAAGCCCCACAAGTACCTTCTTGGTTCTGCCTTGTAGGGAAGTGAAGTTCACTTCAAATTCACGGTTTGAATGAATTAGAAGAAAAAGGGTTTTAAGCAGCTCTTCATGTCTGAGGAACTGCATCTCTGGTTTGTGCTTCTCTGTGGTTTTCTATGTACTATCTATGCTTCTTAATATTAGCAGAATTTCTTTATTCATATTTGATTTGTGATTTGTTGTTAATTTCTGATACTATTCTGAAGAGTCATTACTTCATACCTCATTTCGGTTTTTCCTGGGTGGTTCTTCCTGCCTACATGCAGAAACCTTGACTGAATTACACTCTCTTTTAATTTTTACTGTTTTTCCAAAGCACTGTGAAAACTAACTGTGACCTACAACATATTGCACATTGCCTCCTAGATTCTTGCCAAATAATAAGCACAGTCTCTAATCCAATATGAATGGAACTGGCTGTATGAACTTTGTAATAGTATGACAGAAATTGTGCTTAATAACAAACAATCTAAATGTATTTTTAGAAAGGATGGGAAAGTAAAACTGAATAAAATTGTGCTTGACATGGGGCTCTTGATGTTTTAGGACCATAATTCAGGTTGGAAGGGATTGCAGGAAGTCATTAGTTTTAAACAGGGTCAGCTGTGAGAGCAGATCACATTGCTCAGGGCATTATCCATTTAGATTTTAAAAGCCCCCAAGCATGGCACAAACTCTTTGGGCAACCCGATGTGGTGCTTGACTGTCCTCATGATGAAAATGGTTTTTTGGGGTTTTTTTTTTCCTACATCCTGTCTGAATCTCCCGTTTCAACATAAATTATCTATCTCCCATTCTCCTGTCATATGTGCTGCTGTGAAGAACCTGGTTTTATCCTCTTGATACCTCCTAATAGGTAGTTGCAGTCTGCTATTAGACCTCTCTGGAGCTGCCCTCTTACCTGTTAATCACATTATCTAGTCAGTCCTGTTTTTTTAAAATCTCTCCAGCAATCAAGACTATAATATCCCAAGCTACGTACAAGAATGCTGGGGTAGCCAGTGTTCAAAACTTTGCTGAAGTTAAGCATGACATCCCTTGCTCTCTCCTCATCTACAAATCCAGTTGTTTTATCATAGGTACCAATCAGAAAGCAATTTACCCCTTGGAAGGAAAATTATTCACTAAGTTGAAAGGAATGCTGGACACAGCAGCAAGTGTATGTGAAAGGTTTGATTAGTGTGTTCAAGCCAAGCAAGCCTTTTTTTTTCTACGGCAATCTCAAAGCTCTGCTTTGTACATAAGTCCTGTACTATGTCTCAGTACAGAGAAAAAGGTAAGAAACAGAGATGTACGTGTAACCAGCTGTGAATGGATGTGGGTAATGCTCAACCTGATGGAAACACAAAGCACGGAAGGACCGTAAAAAGCGGACGCCAAGCCATGTGTCAGTTTCAAAGCAGGAGCTAGAAAGCATCTAAGAGCAATGTAGAATAAGATAAAGATTTTTCAATTGCTCACATCCATCATTCTGTCAGGATGGCAAGATACCAGAAGAGAAGTTCCATCTGCTTCCTAATAATACTGGAGTCACTGATACAAGTTAAATATCCAAGAAAAACATGCATTAAAGTAGTCAAATCATATTTGCTTTAAAAAACGAAGATACCACCACCCCAAGGAAAACTAAACAAAAAAAAAAACCTCTTCAAGAATATAGTAGGGTCATCTGAAGATGAAAGCTTGTCTTGGAAAGTCAAAGATTTGGGGAGCTGGACAAACATAGCTGGTAGTATTAGAGGACAAGTGAGGAGGTATGACAGAGATGGAAAACATCAGGCCAACTGTCTAACAGTGGCAAGTTCAATTACTGATGTACTTTAGAGACAATAAAACTTATTTTCGCGATAATCTATCCAACCAGCTTTAATAGTCCTACATTCATGTACTAGATTGTTATTATCCCAGTGATCATCAGACAGAGTTCAGTAATGTCAGTATTGTTTTGTTATCATGGACTATATTCTTGGGCTTGCAATGCATTTCTGCAGTTGCTGCAGAAATGGAATGGTACTGGAATTTCAGTCTTGTCACTTCATTTAGCCAACTTGCTGCTGTTATAATCAGAGGGAGTGTGTGTGCAGACAGAGTATTTCATTGGACATACTATTTGTCATTTTCATTCTGTGGATGAAACAGTTTAACTTTCACTGCTTTCTTCAAGCACGCAGCTGCATACCATTAATGGTGGCTCAACATGTATATTGGGACAGGTGCTTTAGATAAGCCTGTGTTTGTAACACTCCTGGTTTATTTTATCCTAGCTATTTTTTGCATCTGTATCTCAAGCCTGTAAAAAAAAAAAACCAAAACAAAAAAAACCAAAAAGCCAACACTTGCCTAATCTAATGCTGTTTTAGAACAGGGAAGTATTTTCACAAAATCAGTAATAGTTCTTCAGTTCAATGCTTGAAATTACCCCCACAAAAAAAAAAAAAACCAAAACAAAAAAAACCAAAAAGCCAACACTTGCCTAATCTAATGCTGTTTTAGAACAGGGAAGTATTTTCACAAAATCAGTAATAGTTCTTCAGTTCAATGCTTGAAATTACCCCCACAAAAAAAAAAAACAACACCCAAGCAAACAAAATAATCCTCGGACTATATCAGCATATACTTATGACTCTATGCATTACTCAGAGAAAAAGAGGAAGAAAGTGGATAATGATATCCTAAAAAATAAACCCTATCTTGGCAAACAATTGTTCTGAAGTCTATTCTCAGATCATGCATGGATTGAGCCATTTTCTTCAGTGATGCAAAGTAAAACATAAATGCCCATTGTTAATTATGAAATGGATGGGCCTATATTCTATTCACAATAAATATACTCAGTTCAAGTAGACACAAAACTAGATAAACAATGGGAGATGGTGAAATAATCATGTGCTGATTGAAACCTGAGCAGCAGCCATGGAAGATGAGTGACCAACAGACAATGCGGCAAACTCTCACATAAAACCAAAACAGGAAAACAACTTGAGAATGTTATTACCTTGAGAAGGACTTCCATGTGCACTGTTAGGAAACTCCATAATGGCATGGCCAGAAACTTTACATAGTGCTTAGGTGTGAAGAAAGAGTTCTTTTAAACTTGGGAATAAGTAGCTTTGTTGTCAAGCAATATTGTATTGTTGATACTAGTCACTGAAAAGGGAGTGACTGTCAAGGCTGTTTATCTTTTATTGGGAAGTTTGTAAAGAATGTCAAATACGTGGGGAAGCTATATTGCTTATTTTTAGTGCTTCTCAAATGATTGTCTCAAAGTGAGACAAAATGGGTGTTTCAATAATGGAAGAAATGCCTCATTGAATGTTCCATTTTGATGAAACATTAGAAACCTTGGCTTCCACTAAATGGTTTGTTGAAAAGAGCACGTGGAAGGAGGAAGAAGACATCTTACATACTTAGGGGTAGGAACGTGTGAGAGAGCACAATATCTCTCCTTTCTGTGCTTTCTTTTCCAGGTAGGTATTCAAGAAAAATGAAATCATGCAAAATCTATAATGAAGTTCTTTTAAAAAACATCTCATTACTATTTGCTATCTCAGAATTAATAATTATTATTCTTAAAGATAGATGAGTTTTTCAGAGGCTCCTCCTTGATTGGAGCAAATATCTGTAGGCCAAACCAAAGGCATAGTTGTAGTCACCTGAGAACCAGCATTGCTAGACCCTGATTTTTTACTTTTTTATGTAAAGTACTTGAAAATAATAAATAAAAGCAATTATTGGATTCAGATAATGGCTTATCTCAAAAAAGGTAACAATTTTTAAACCAAACCACTCATCTATTTGCCATTGACTTCCTTGTTAGTTACTAACAGCTCTTTTTATTGTTTTCCATTTTGTGGGTAATAATGATGAAAGAAATTATGAATAGATGTTAGGATGTGAGTCCTAAAGTAGGTTTTCCAGAAGCAAGCATAATTTTGAATTTAGTGTTCTGCCACCGAATTAGCTTAGAGTTTAGACTTTATGGAGCCAAAATTAGGTCAACATGAATCAGTACTGAAGATCTTTAACCGTAAACATTTTCTTTCTGTTTTCTTTCTTTTTTTTACCTTTTAAATAAATCATAAATTTATCTGATGTTAATAGGAGATAAAATGTTATCAATGCTGTTTAACTATCACTTGAATTTTTGTAACTGCATAGGGTATTGCAGAGCATATGCTGCTAAGCCCATTGCAGTTCTGTAGGTCGACTGTTATAGCATCATAAAGTGAATTTGCAAACACCTGCATTGTCTTTTAGTACAAGTTTGTATATAAAGAAATATTATTGAGCTAGATTTCAAGGAAAATTGTACTAGATAAAGTGTGGCACAATTCAACCTTCCCTATGTTAAAACAGTGAATACCATTCTAAATTGAAAGCAGTTCTCACTGGTGTTTGGGTAGTATTTAAGGTGTAAGACTAAACCAAATGATATGGTATTTATTGCTATATACAGAAGGCAGTTCTAAAGATTATATTAGCAATTGTATATCCTTGTGTTCAGCTTGAAATGTTCTGTATGAATGACTGATTAGGTAACTCTCTGATTTTCATCTCTATTTTCTTCCTCTTGGTCCAGATTCCATTAAAATTTTGAACTTTTGGTTTTGACCAAGCTATATGTATGTTACATATGTAAGGAACATATGTATTCTCTCTGTTCACACTTAAGTGATTGCCTAGTGTTCTGGCTAGGAGGACTGCAAGGGTTTCTGTCCTTTGGGAAACCAGCAGTCCCTTAGAGGCTTACATTCTTTGTAGATCCAGAATTGCTTCTTCCTTGTCTAGGCTGATCACCTGAATACATGCTTTAGGGTAAGCCTACTTGGGATCTTTGCTATTGGTGCTCTTTTCCCTACATACCCTAAAGGGTCATTGTCAGCAGAATCAAGTTCCTTAGGAAGCTTAAAGCTAAAGCTGATCTTATTCAGATTATTTCATTTGCACAAGGTATTTAGGATATGGAAAACATCTTATCTGTCTACTTACTGATACAGGATTTAAATAAGAATCTTCCAGCTTCCCTTCAGCTGAAATTTTGAATACATGTGCAAACACATACACAAGAACATATTGGAGAGAAAAAAATGCTCTAGGACAGCAATTAAGACAGTAACCTGGAAGAGAACTGGGATATCCAGATTCCTGTTCCATCTGTTGTTTTTGTCCATTTGATTAACTTGTACATGGAAATTCAGAAACTTACATTACTCTGAGTGACTTCTTTTTTAAAATCAATAGGTAAAAAATTTTAATGCTCAAGCAGAACTCACGGAAGTAGAACACCTCAGTCTTTCATTCAGTCTTTACAACATGTGGTAATTTATTTCATTGCAATATGGTGATATTCTCACTTGGATGATCTACAGAAAAATATTTTTTGCAAGTGTTTTAAGTTAAGGCAGTAAGGATAGTTGAATGACGTGCCTGGAAATGTTCTCTAAGTTCTTTGAGAAACAAGTCAGTATTATATGCTGGATTAATAAAAAACAAGCAGTTATCACATAGAGGGGAAATTTCATTAATACTAGTAAGTAATACTACAATAAGGATGTGTTCTCTGAAGAATTATTATCATAAAGTAGTAAAGGTCTAGACAAAGACAAGTGTACTTGTATGACACCTAATATGTTACTATCCAAATGCACTATCAAATAGATATTTGGGGGCACATGATTTAATATTCTTCAACCTTAACCAGTCACTAAGAGCCTCTAATTCTGCCAGTGGGGAAAAATATGACTTCTTAATTCTCATAGTCATAAATTTGAGCTTGTTATGAGTCTGCTTCCCCATCACTATAGTCTAAGTCATCAACCCACACTTCCAGTATACCTTCTTTTTTTTGCAAGATTGGGAAAAAAAAAAAAGAAATATCTTACATAGAAGCCATATTTTTTGTTTTCTTGAGAAAGGACATTCATTGTCATCAACAGAAACTTTGACTACCAGAATTTTTAGTCTCAAATACCAGAGTCTTAGGTACCCTCTACCTGACTATGGGATCACATAATCTTTTATTTTTTTTATGTTGTTCTATTATCTGTGTTATTTTACAGTAAATCTATTCCTAAAAAAAGGTGTTTATTATTGTATATAATATTTACTGCTGTGAATGAATTTAAGTTTTATGCTGGCCCCATATTTTGAAATGTTAAAGCCTCATAGCATTTTGCTGTTCATGGTGGTAAATAGGAATTTTTTTTTCTTCATAGGAAAATATCCTAAGGACATTTGCTGATTCAATGCAGAATTTAAGTGCATGCACATCTTAACACTGATGCAATGTGATATTTAAGTATGTGTTTAAACTTTCCTGATCTAATGAAGCAGTTAAACACTTGGATAAATTTTAAGCATTTTTTGCATTTTCACTAAAATGACCGGACAAATGCACATGTTGAATTCTGGGCATTTGGTGTAAACTGATTAATTATTCAAGTGGGATTTTTAGGTATACATAACTAAAAATGATGTTTAGAGGTTTGCTGAACTAATATGAACATAAACACATGCCTAAGTGATTTTGTGAATCCTAATCATCACTTTGAATGTGCTAATAGAATGCTGTGATATATTGCATTATTTCTGTGCCAAGGAGGGAAAGAACACTTCATAGTAAACAGTATTAATGCTTTGTAATCCAAAACACTTTTTTTCCTGCAAAAAGGGTTAAGAAAATGGACAATTCATCCTTGTGTGAATTCAAATGTAATATTAAAAGATCCATATTGATACTGTCTTCTCATAGTCTCAGTCACATAGCCAGATCTGTAGAAATGGTTGCTATACCTGTGGGGAGAACTCTGCTCTTTCAGAAGGAGCGTGTTCAGAACACTTTAATCCCAGATTTGAAATAATGTTATATTGAGGAATCATTGATAGTTCAGTGTATCATCGTGTTTAATTTCCTCACATTGCTAATTTTTGCAAATTATTTATTCTTAGAGGTTTTGCTACTTGCATGTTTGAATCTCTTTTACTCTTTTCAGCTTTATTGCTGAAATACTGAAATTCTTCTGAAGAAATTTTTGGATATAATATCTGGCAAATATGATGATGCAGGGTTTTTTATTGCAGGTGGTTGGTTTTTTTCATATGGCAGAAAGCCTATACTGCATGCCATGGAAAGCTGGATCTGTAGAATAATTCATAAATAAGAAGCTATAGGAGGCTCTTTGCAGATTTCCTCTCACTGATGTGCTGCAGTATTTCCCTGGACATGGAGAATGCAAATTCCATTACTAAGATATACTTAGTCTTAAGTATGTCTTAGTCTTAAGTCTTACTGCAACACTGCTGGTGCTGTTCCCTGTTAGGTAGTTTCTTTCTGCCAGGGTGGATTTAGTTTACCTTTTAAATCCTTGCCATCATATTATTCTACCATTCATAATGTACACTGGGGTACCCCAGCATGAGAACTGTACTGTACTGCATGGGCTATGGGAGGTAATTCTGTGCAGAGAACTAAAGTTTTGTAGCTTACTCTACTGTGTAATGAGTCTTACTACTACAAAAGAAGGATGATTTCCTGAGGTACCATTTCTTTTATTTCTTATAAATGTAAAGAAATTCAAAGAATTTAGCTTGTTCTTCCTATTTGGTTGGTCATTTATTTACTTCCATTTTAATGCTAAAGTGTAAATTTATGCCAGCTTATGCTGTAACTGTCTGAAAATATTTACATCTGTCAAATAAGTTTATTAAGACTTGTGTGTGTGATTTCTCTTACAGTGCATTAATACCTAGGTTTGTAGGTATTGTTTGTAGGTTTGTATTTTAACTGAACCTGACAAAAGCTGAATTCACTGTGGCTTTTGTCAGGTTCAGTTAAAATACAGTTCTGTGGGTTATATTTAAAGTAGTAATTTTGCTCAGTAGGAGTGCAGCAATTGATGCTGAGTCCCTTCTGTCTGCAAAAGATGTAGTTTGGGAGTCTGAATTCAAACTGGATATAGTCTTTTCCCCTGCTATGAACTGTCTTAAACATGCTTGTCCTAAAGTGACCTAAATGATTGGTCGTTGGTTTAGCCTGTGTGTCCTCATAATATGGAAGAAGCATGCTGGCCATACTAAATATGTTATCTTTCAAAGATATCTGGCTGACATGCACCAGTCTTTGCTTCAGAGAGATTCCCAGGAAGTAGGAATGATTTGCTAATAAATGTAATTGCTTCTCTGCAGTTTTGCAGTGAACCTGGAAAAGCCAAATAGGTGTACGGTGTGTCTAACTTTGGTTTACCATCCTCCCCTTATAGTTTCCCATGATTTTTTTTTTCTGTCATTTTAGGTATTTGAGATTCATTTAACTTTTTACGATGTTGTGAGAACAAGGCTGAAAACCTTGAACTAAGAAGGGCTCCCTTGTTTTGGATTTATGAGTATCTCATGCACTTGCTAGTACTCACTACTCATTCCTGTCATAAAATCATTCTTCTGGCATGGAATCAAAGGCTGGAAAGTGACTTATTTCCCTTAGTCAGTAAAAATTTTGAGAAAAATCATAGGGAGAGTCTTTGGCAGTTGCCTATAGCCTTCTCTTTCATTTATAAGGGATTTGTAAAATAGAACAATTTCTAGAATTGAGAAGATGTTAAATTTCATCTGTGTCAAATTTGGGAAAGCTATTTATTAAATAAAATGCAATGAGGCATAACTTTACTAAGGAGATACTACAAGAGATATTTTTTGGGAAGAAATGCAGTAAAATGAAACTTGCAGTCCTCTAGTGTTTTGTCATTGCATACTATAGCTAGTGGAGATTTTGAGTCTCATTCAGGGATTTTGCTGGGGGTTTTGTGTTGCTTTTATTATTTTGGGGATGTAGTGCATTTGTTTTCATAAAGGAAGGGTCTACAGAGCAGCCTTGTCAACAGCTATGCTTACAAGTGACAGTTATAAATGAGAGTAAATACCTAAAGACATAATTAATCTGCAGTGAGCTTGGAACAGCTCCTTAGCTAAATGCAACTAAATCAGCTACACAGTGTGTAATTAACTTACAACTGTATTAGTGTTACTGTATTATTCATTATATATGTAAGTTATTATTTTCTCCATATGAAATTTGTCATATACTAAGTAATGATTAAGAGTTCATTATAGTATTTTGTTCATATTATCATAATATAATTGTGATGTATGTTCATCTTATTAATGCTGTTATTCCTACTTGTTCTTAAAAGAAATGTCAAGGAAAATGTCAGGAAAATATGATGTGGGATTTTTATCACACACACACACTAAGTAGCATCTATATCAAATGACATTGAAATTTTAGTCCTTTCTAGGTTTTGTAATTCTGCTTGTTAGTGATGACAGGAGTGTATCAAGGAAAGGTAGAAGCCAACAAAACTTTATGTTGAAGTCAGGAGTAAGGTGAATAAGCTTTAAAGTTGGTCATAAGACTAATTCAGAGCTTAAAGTAGGAAGAAGCTGAGGAAATTGCTTGAATTAAAAAGGCAAAGATTTTTAAGACATGTGATGGTAGCTGATGGAACTAAGTTGAATCTGGGAAAGGTTTATGAAATATGCAAGCTGTACAGAGCATTAGGTGGGCTGTGTGTACCCTGGTACCTTCGCCTGCCTAAGATGTAAGACGTATGTCTCTGTGTACACATGTAGAACTATGTGAAAAATAGCTTGGATTTAAATTGTAATCATTCTGTTTTCATGTGAGAGTTAATCCTGATATATGTAAACAAGTTTATGTAAATTAGTTGCTTTACCAACTTCTCCCTGACAACATCATTTACCTTTTGCCATGCCATTAAAGATCCTGTCTCAGAACTTTCCTTTCACAGGTCTGCCAGATCCCTACTGAGTCTTTTCAGACTGTGTGTGTGTAGCTGAGAGGGACCAAAGGAATCATAATCATGCTGACTCAAGTGCCCATTGAGGACATGAAGTACTGTTATTTTTGAGAACACAGTATAAAACCCAGTCAGTTATAGGTAACCAAGACCAATTTTTAGGCATTTTAGATGAAGTTAAATTTATAGGTATTTAGTTATATACATTTAAGAAATAAAATCTTAATTAATTGCTTAGAGTTACTTATTGATTAGGAAATTAGGAGTGTGATTGGCCATTGGAAATTTTTTCCCTCTGTCTTATAATTTGATTGTCTTAGTTTAACAGAACAATCTGCCTGTTGATTATATGCAAAATTGCTGTTACCACTAGGAAATCCATCATAAATACTGATCCTTTGTGTGCATAATGAATAGGATATGATGCTATTTGGTGTGTTTTATGTAGTCATAATTGCTGTGTTCTTGATGCTGTGAGGTAGAAAGATCAGTCAAAAAAAGAGTAAGAAAGGCATTTTGGACGCAGACAGAGGGATAAAGAGAACAAATAATCAACTGTAGAAATCTTTGATTTACCATGAGCACCTCTAGATTTAAAGGAAGAATTTGATATGTGAATTGGATGTTAAATAGGCACAGGGAATTGTTACTTTGTCATCCATATATGTCATACGTATGACTGCATGGTATACAACGGCAGTCAGTCTTGAGGCCAGATAGAGATTCTTTTTTAAGATACTTGACAAATGCTGTTTAGGAAGCAGTTTATGGTTTGGGGAGACTTGCATATATACATATATATATATATATATATATATATATGAGAAGATCTCATGCCCCAAAATATGTTAAAATAGCGATAGTGTATCATAAATTTAAATTATATGCACTATTGAATTTATGGTATAGGTTATCCAGGGGGGAAATATATAAAAATCTCAGAGACCTAGAGTTGTCTGTCATTTAGCATTATTTGCATATATAGAGAGTTGGTAGCTTAATTGATATTCCTGTGGTACAAAAATATTCTTTATATCTCCAAATCTGCATGTTTTCTACATTTTGATGGCAAAGTCCCAAAAGAAACATAATTTAACTAAACTGAAAGTGGGTGGATTTAGCCAAGAAACACTTAGTCTTGTGTTACCATCTGAACCAGGTGGAACTAGAAGCAAATTGCTGAACATAAGTTATTCCATGTCCTTACTGGAACAATTTGTACTAAAGAGCCTCTACAGACACAGCACACAAGGAACTCTCTATTCACTATTTGTGATTTTGCATTTTCTTCACTTAAACTGGAACTCTAAGGCTCTAACATAGCAGATTTTTTTATTTCTGTGACAATCCCAAGACTACTTAAGGTTATAAAATGCCAAAGAATTGGTCAAAATTGTTGCTCTTATGCTGTTATTTTACGTTACTGCTGATGTCACCAAGGCTGAAAGGACTGATGTGGCACTCAGGAGTAAGAGCTTTCCAGAGGATCCTGCCAAGCAGTCTCATCAGTTGATTCCCACCCAGGAGGTCCTTGGAGGCCCATGGACACCGCAGTGTGCTGTGGTGCAGCATGCACCCACTTGCAGCTGCACCTTACTTTAGCACCACCATGCCCCATGCACACTTTTCAGTAACTGTGTTGAGTAGACAGAGAACTTTCCAGGGCAGCTTGCGGTACCGTCCTGGTAATGAAGTTTCTGTCTGGAGGGCTGTCCTTAGCATTACATGTAGTACTGCTGCAATGGATACACTGTTCATGCAGCCATTGCAGTCCCTACACCGATGAAGGAAGAACTCCTCAGCTGCTGAGTTGTCTTGGGTGTTCACATATGCTCTCCTCACTTTTCTTCCCTGGCTTTTCATGTTTCCCTTTTCACTGTGCTCTGTAACCCGTGATGTTGTATTTTATTACTCATGTTGCACCAAGGTAGGTTTTAGGGGGTAGATGGGTTATTAGGAAAAATTTCTTCACTGCATAAAGTGAACTATAGTCAGGCATTGGGACAGGCTGCCCAGGGAAGTGGTGGAATCACTATGCCTGGAAGTGTTAAAAAATGTGTGGTTGTGACACTTTTAGGGACATGATTTAGGAGTGAATATGGCAGTGGGTTGGACTTAGAGGTCTTTTCCAACTTAGGTGATTCTGTGAAATGAGAGAAGCATCAGAATTGGCATCAATCACTTCAGAGCTGCTCATGGTATTAGCCATTCACAGTTTCTGTCTAGAGCTGTTATCTTAAAAATTCTTTGCAGTCTTTATCCCATATTTTAAAAAAAAAATTATCTGTATTACATGATATTGCATTACTTCTTTCTTAGAAGTATCCTTGCATTCAAACAGATCAGGTAATCCAGAAAAAGGAAATAAATGGCACAAGTTGTGGTATTATCTGGAGAAGCAAATGTAAATTGGGATTTTCTGGACTTCTATGCGCTAGCACTTGGGAATAGCAAGATGCACAGCTTATATGGATCCAGCCTTGCCGATCTTGGCCAAATGGAGAAAAAAACCCCTGAACTATGTAAAGCACATAGCCTGGAAATTCAATTCTGATGCATATAGGGCTTGTCCAAATAACTGCAGCATTTTGATTCCCATACAGAATGGCAGGAAAAAGACCTGCTGCCTTGCATTTGTAAAACCCCATAGTTGGTGCCTAAAAGAATTTTTCTTTCCATTCTTCCCCCTTGGGGAAACTCCATGTCAAAGGGGGTGATGTAAGCTGTTCACTAATGTGTCTCCTTGTTTGAAAATATTGTCTGTAACCCGACACACGAAACTGATTTGTCACCTACCTGAAATATCCAACCACATTTCCTTCTGCTATGATTACAAGGAAGGAAATGTCCTTAGTTTTGAAACAGCAGTGGCTGAAGAATCTTCAAGGAGGTGAATATACCCTGTCACCAGCTTTGATGCTGGGGTAGAAGTTGGGTAATAATGAAAATGCCTCTGCACTCTGGGTTTCAACTTGCTTCTCTGGATTTCAGTGATAGTTTCAGTATGGTGGTGATAGTTATTTTGTTCTGCACTGAGTATATTATGAAACTGAGAGGAATAAAGGCTATGCCAGTGTCTAGAAAAAATGCTGTGTTAAGCCAAAGAGAATTGCTGTGGCAGGAGGGTTCTATGATAGTTCTTCAGGAAGATAAATATCAGTTCAAATACTGACTGTTTTCTTCTTTCTTAGCAAAATAATTCAGAAGAAAAAAAATTAATTAAAAAAATTAAAATGGGAGTCTAATAAGAAAAAAGTAATTTTCTATGATCATTTTTGAACTTATTAATAAGCACAGCCTTAGTTAAATGACATTTCCCTTCTTAGGAGTGTTATTGACATTTTGATATGAGACAGAGAGACCTTTAATGAGATCTCAATCAAAGGTAATATTTATATAATGATACATGAATTCATAAATGCTAGTCAAATAAAAATGCTGTAGCCCATTTTGGCCTTCACCTTATGAAAATCTGTACAGGTCATAAGATGAAAAAGCTCCATGAATGACGACTAATACTCTCACCTGATTGTCTAATTATTTCTGGCTAATTGTGTGAGTTAATGTTAGAAGCTTAATCTTGCAATATAACTTAATTCATCACCCAGAGAAAATGCATGGAAAAAAGACTGAAATTTTCTCCCTTGCTCAGCATATGATCTCCTTAACGTTTGAGTTTATGGTGATTTCTATTCACATGTAAAAAACGTAACATTTATGTAAACTGTATGTTAGCTACCAAAGAAATGCAGGCAGGTAGACAGATCCTTAAAATTCCTGTTTCATACCTTTGTTTTTTCAATTGTTTTACTAGCCAAAATCCCAGTATATTACATTTTTTTTGTAGCTTCACAGGGCAAAAGCCTATGAAAAAAAGGTCCCAAGTTCAATCCAACTTGACCATGAACACTTCCAGGGATAGAGTGTTCATGGGGCATCCCATAACTTTCTTTGTGTCTTTTAAATTTACACTATTAAGCACCGATAAAATAGTAATGCTATTCTTGTACTTTTGTTCACCTTCAAATAATCTGTTCTGTGGATTATCCATTACATGGGTAAAGATACAGCTTGTGCTGCCTGAGTGTGAGCCCAGAATCAGAGCAGCCTTCTTCATGTAATACTGTTCTGTGTGCCCATACCAGATCAGGTCAGAGATAGCTTGGGATGCTCACTTACAGCAGCAGACTTTTTTCTTCATTGCACCTTTTTTTTTGTGTGTGTTCATAGCTTAACTGACATAATGCTTAGTATGGTTCTTTCTTAAGTTATGCCAAGGCCAGATATTTGAAAGTGACTTGTAAGTATAAATTTTGACCTAAGCTTGTTACTTTGTTACATAATGTACACCTATATAATCCTTCTACTCTCACAATGTCTTTACAACATGAAGAAAGTAAATTCCTTTCATTATTTCTTGATGAGTGAAGAAGGAATATTATAATTGGGATTTCTAATTTTCTAGATTATAAAGCTTTTGGAGGTGAAATGAAGACATAGTAAAGGAGTTGTGATTGCATTTTTAAAATAATGTTTTCAGTCATATTGTTACTTAGTATAGATTTATCTGTTTGATTGAGAGGCTACCACTGTCTCAAGAGGAAATTTTTATTTTCAGGAATTCTGAAAAGCTCTGGGTCACTTCTGTCTAGTCAGATTTATCTATCTAATTTTAATATTTAATTCTGAAAATTTCTAATTTCATTATACTACTTCCAAATTATTTTCATGTTGTTTTGCATTATTGCTTTCTGTTTTCTTAGGGTTTTTGTTCATTTTTTTGTTTGTGGGGGTTTTTTGGTTGGTTCTTTGTGGTTTCTATTTTTGGCTTGTTGTTGTTTGATTTTTTTTTTTTCTTTTTTTTGGTTGATTTGTTTTGGGTTTTTTTTTCTTTTATTTTCCAGAATTTCAGGGGGAAATTTATGCCAAAGAATTACATGAACAGCAAATAATCATAAGGATCAATATTTCTGAATTTTCAGATCAGTTATAAAATGAAGCTTACAATGTAAAGCAGCACTTAATCTTTGTGTGCACAATATTAGATATCAGATTTGCCTATATGGCACCAACATGTTTTTATGCAAACAAAATGTTAGAAAGTCGTGGGGCTAATGAAATTGGGTTCTTGTACCTTTTTGTTGCCACATTATACCTACATTTCATAACAAATTGTCAAAAATTTAAGTAACTACCTCACTTCATTTCATTTTGTAACCCCAGAAGTAAGTACACTTGTTATCACTTGATTTGCAACTACATTCATGTTACTAGTTATCCCTTAAAAATGGCTCTCATGAATAATGAAAATAAATCCCTTTTCTACTCCCATAGCAAGAGGTTTTAAGTGCTACCACCTGGCATCTTAGCAAAAGATCATAATAACCATGTTTTCTTACAATAGTTCATTGAGAGGGTACATGGCAAGAATTAACAAATTTCCACTCTTAGAAGCTGAGTCTCTACTCAGGCAAAAATCAATAGCAGCTTTGCCAGACCAAGACATAGGTGGCTGTTCTTAGAACTATGCTTAATAAAATCTTTATTTTGTCTTAACTATTTCTGTTCCTGTTTGTTCTCTAGTAAGTGTAAAGTCAAACTGTTCTTCTTTCCCCAGTGTGTGTTTGGCCTTCTTTTCTACTTCCTCCACGTATCTGTTTACTCATACCTTCATTTGTATTCACCCCTTCACTCTTTTTCCCTCTTTAAGGTTGATTCATTTATCCTGTAATGGCCATTTATTACAACCTCATCTTCACCACTCTCTTTTTAACTTTGTTACTTATCTGTGTGATAGGAATTGTTCCTGCTTAACAAAATCAGTTTCTAATTCCATTTAGCTAAGTAGGTTCAACTGCTTTGTGTGGACATTGAAGCAGTTTAAAAGTGGCTAAAACAGTTTCAGCTTAACCCAATTAAACTAAATCAATTTTGACCACTCTTTAACCACTTTAAAAGCAACCACACAAATGGTTGCATCAACACACAAATGAGTGCATCAATTTTGTGTAAATTAATTTAGACAAATCAGCAGATTTCACATCTGTAATCCCTTAGTACCTCTTTTCAAATTCTTTCTCACCGGATCACAGTCTCCCACACTTTTTTTTTTGATCCAGTACTCTAATTTCCAGACCAGACTGATTCTGTAATACCTCTGAAAATTGTTTCAGATTATCAGACTGCAAAATACAAAATTTTAGAACATAAATGGTTTCAGACAAACTCTTGTTTCATTGCACAACACTGTGATTAACTTAATACTAGGGTACAGAATACATTCTTGGAGATCAAATTCACTGTCATTGATTAGCGTACATTTCAGCCAGTCAGAAAGGTTAGTAGGGCTTCTCAGATACCAAATATTGGAAATAGCAAGGGCAAATTTCAGTAATAAATTATTTAACAAGCATGTTATCTGGATCAACCTCAGTCTTTCCTCTCTTCTCATTTCTAGGTGATAATAGCTAATCTTATTCACCAATCCTAGGAGATTTCTGTTTTAACCCTTTCAGATAGCTAGGAGTGAAGCACAGGACTAACAGGTAGAAGATTGCATACCACAGAGCAGCAACACAGAAGCACTAATTTCCCATGTTTAGTAATCGCTTATATTGAAGTTCTTGCTAGAAGGTTAGATATGATCCTTGAATTTCTTCTGAGGGGAAGACTGAGTAAACATAACATGCCTTGGATGCAGTCTTGGTAAATTTGTGCAGCTGTGACATCCATATTTCAAAAAGGCTGTTGAAAGATTCAAGGAAGTTCAGAAAAATGTGACAAGAGTGGTTCAGAAGGTTTAAGAGCTTTATTGCAAAAGACACTGAAGAGACAACTTGATCAGTCTAAGTGTACCTTAATGGGAAGAAAATACATGGTAGTCAGCAATCTGTTAAGATAGTGAAGTTCCTCAAAATATAAGCTGAAACTAGACAAACCAATGTTGGACATGAGCCGCTTAAAAAACTTAGAACCAAAGGAAATTAGTCAGGGCCATAATAATCTGCTTGCTTTCATCACTTGAATTTTCAGTTCAGGATGGTACCATTTCTGGGAAAAAATTACAGCTCAGGAAGACATAGTGTTTATTTAGGAATGGCAGTGTTCAATGTTATTTCCAATTTAGACGAGAGTCATAATAAACTGTATGTAGGCAGGGAATCCTTGGTCAGTGGGACCTTTCCCACATAACTGTAATTATACCAGGAATTCAAATTTCAAAGGAAAGAAGGAGAGGAAGTAGCAGCACACAGGGAGGCTGTTGCTGGGGTTGCTGGAATTAATCCTTCCCATTCCAGCTTGCCGGAGCTCCTCTTGACTTCTCGCTTCCTTTGCCTGTCTACAGTCATTTGCTGCTCTAATTTACATAATGCTATAGTGCTGCACAAGTACAGCAAAAGAAATTTCAAATGACAGAGTAAATATATAAATGAAAATAAGCATGATTTTTTGAAAGCAGCAGGGTAGCAAAATAATGCAAAGAGCATAATAATAAGATTTAAGGGTATCACAGTCTAGTGTCTCAATGACCACCGTGCTTATTAAGTAAGCTTTTATTTGATATGTAATACTGTGGACTTCTTGTCTGCCTGTTATCATGAGGCAGAATATTTTATGTAAAGGAAAATGTGTAAAAAAGTAGTGGGCAAATTTCCCATTTCTTGCAAAACTAAAATATATAGCAGTTTGATGTTTAACAAGCTGGCCTGCTTGATTTGAACCATATTAAATATTTCTTCAAGGAATGGTTCATAATGTTCCCAAAGTATTGTCAATGCAAATACTTCACCTAAAAAACATTCTGTTCTTTAAATGTCTTCCTTCATCACATCATCTCAGTCAATCTCAGCCTTTACTCCCTCTTCTGTTTAAAATCTCAAAAAGTGATTGCAGTTGATATGTGCCATATGAGGCTTCACTGAAGCTATTTAAAGGCTACTGAATTTAAAAGACCCAGTTGATTCATATGACAATTTAGAAGTGGGGTTAATGGCAAGAAAAATTTTGTAGTTCACAGAAAAAAAAAAAAAAAGAAAATTATGCAGAGAAAGAGCATGTACATATGTGAAATACACTTGAAAAGTAGCATAGAATAACTATTAGGTCTTCCTCACCCTTGGCTCATTGCTTAAACTGTGTGGATCTGTATAGTTTTGTGTACCATTCCTTTTTAACTATATTTGAAGTTAAACAGCATGTATGGTGTCTTTTTTCTGTCAAAAAGAGTGACAGCTTCTATAATTCCCTTGCTTCACAGAGTATAAATATTCCAATGAGTGTTTTCATGGCTACAGTCATAGAGTTTTAACATGTATATTTATTGGTTGCTTGTTCTGATAATTTATGGTCAGCTGCCAAGAACAACTAAGCTTTGCAGTTAAAGATGTTTTTTCAAGTTAGACTAAAAAAATAAGGTTTCTAAATCTAAAACATGTAAAATAACACTAAATTCTTGTATTTGGTTGATAGAGGAAAACTGGAAAATTAATACTTAATTCCCCAAGATGTGACTTTCTGGAAGCCCCTGCCTGCCATTAATTTGCATAAAATTTCATATACAGACTGCAAACAGTTATGAAAGTGCTGCTGAGGAATCTCTATCTCCAGAATGTATTACATAGCTTTGCTGGTCAGGTCAAGCTAGAAGATTGCATACTGAGCCTTATATTCTTCTTGAAAATATACAGACATCTACTCCTGGTGGGTGGAATATAAACCCTCTAGATGGCTGTAAAAATCTGTATTTTCTGCTAACTTGGATATATAAAACATATATATTGAACAACCAACCAGTTGCAAGCACCAAGTGGATATAGGAGTCTTATCTTTCCATTCTTGATTTAGCTCTCACCAGCAGAAGCAAAAAATGGTATTATTAGTTGAAGTACTTAACAGCTACAGACTCCAAGGTCAAACTGGCAGCTAGTGTCTCAAATGGATGCAGAATGCATGATAATTGCAATGAAAAAATAAAAGCAGACTAAAGTTTACTTGCAATGAGGCTCTTTGTAATTCAGTCACTATATAAAGATGTCTCATGTCAGTGCATATTTAGTGAAATGGTTAATGGGGTTAATGGTTAATAGCCCTTTTATTCCCCATGCTGTGCCCAAAGCAATACATATCTTAACCTTTCTGGGATTCAGGAAATTTAATATCACAAACATTTGGCTATGAAGGCACAGTCTTCATATGTGTAAAAGCTGATGGTGATGTTCTACCTTAGTTTGTCGTGGTTTAGAACAGGAATGAAAGTTTATCTTCTCTTAGACAAATACATAGCTTCATTATCACATGTGCCAAGAATAGCATCATTATGCAATATTATTTATACCATATGTAGGCTAAAGGACTGGAAAGTCTTCAGCTTGTGGTCCCATCAGAGAGAGTCAATACGTTCCTCTCCGGATTGCTTTTCTAGCCTGTTGGTTGAAACCTTATGTTCTGCTTTGTGCAGTCATTGCCATTCCTGAAAGTGAGGGGCCCAAAAGTATGATAGAAATGAGAATCAAGGTTTGTTCTCTAAGTATGGGTCAAACCAGCACCTATGGAAACTTGCATTTGGATGCCACAAGGGGTAAAATAGCTTATAATTTCATCATGAAATGTGCCTGTGGATTTGCACTGTTGAACTCTTTATAAGCTGCTGCTTGCAAATACATTCTTATGAGGAATCATACAGAACTTCATTTGGTTTGTTAGGGTTTTTCACAATACCTTGTTTGAGCCGGATTGTACATATTTTGTTAAAAGGGAAAACAAAGTCAAAACCTATATTAGCACAATTCTGCTTTCTATGGTGTACCTATATTTAGCTCTTGTAAAGCCAGCCAGATGAAGTCAATATTTCCTAGAAAAGCCAGGGGAACGTTTATCCCACCCAGACTTTCCAATGAACTAAAGGCTTGTCCCTTTACCTGGCCAAAGTTCTTTTTAACTGTGTTTTCAAATTTGCAGTGACATAAGACATTTTATATACTGACTGGATTAGAGAGTCTCACTGCAAGTAAAACTATACATTTTTTTCATTACCATTACCATGGGCAAGTGCCTGCCAATGAGAATTATGGCATTAACTAATTAGCAGTCACTACCAAGGCATAAATCACTACCACAGTCCTCAGTCAGTGGTTTTTCTCTTGATATAGGGATTTGATTGTGAAATTTTGAGACCCATGATCAAGGTCTTGCTGATTTCATAGGTCTGATAAAAACACATGGTCCCATAGAATCCTTGAAGAATTACATGTTTAAATTCCAGTTGTTCTGGTCATCAGTCTCTGCTGTTGGTGATTCTAGCTGTTGGTGCTATTTTAACATTAATTTGTGGATTTTCCATATTGCATTACAAAATAAACCCACCAAAATTCTGAGACTGTTTTATTCTTGCACTGGATCAGCTTTAAATAATATTTTGGCAAGCATCTAAGTACAGTGCAACACTGAACCTGAATGAAGTACATCCAAGTATGAAAGGGTACTAGCCAGCACTGTCAGAATGCCATCTAGACATTAATTTCCCACATAAAGGGTTTACTAGCACTTTGCATGTAAGTTGTATAACTTGTGACCAGCTGCTTCCGTGTGCGGTGCGTAACTGATGGGAACATATGGCTTTAATTAAGTAGCCTATTCTAGCTGATTTTTAGGCATCTATCCACATGGCATACAATGTTTGTTGAATCCAAATCAAGTTTCACAGCTGTCTCTCGAGATAAACTGATTGACTGACATGAGCTGCTTTTAAACATTTCAGGTTAGTTCCCATAACCTCAGGAGATTCAGATAATGGGGGAAAAAAAGGCTCAGCCACATGCATGAAAGCTCTATGACTAGACTTTATATATATATATAAATGTGTGTATGTTTAACATTTCAGGCTAACCTTAATGGATTTCTGTAGCTACTCATGCTGGAATACAACAACTCAGAGGCCAAATGATCAAGAAATCTCCACGTTTTTCTGATTTGGCTGTATCATGTACAGTGGTTTGACACCAACTTGAACTTTAGTAGTAAGGACATGAATAGCAATTGAGAAGAAGAAAAAGATAATTATCAAAGTGCAGAGCTGGTGCCTCACTGGTTCACATCAGCGTAGAACTGGTGGGTATTTGCTGGTATTAGGAAGAAAAATAAGAAAGCCACCAAATGCAACACAACTCTTGTGTTAAATAAGCATTTGTTTATTTATTAAGTGCACTGAACATCAGCTTAGTGAATCTGCATGTGATTAACTGTGACCATGGAGTCTATTTGTTGATGTAAAGGGAAGAATATAAAAATTACGATTATGAAATATAAAGCACTTTTCATCCATCTTATGAAATTGAAAGTGTATTTTCAGTAATTTTTTTAGCAATTCATGCTGAAGGAGAGGACAGATAATCACAGCTGATCTCACGTAATACACTGCCCATATGTTTTCCTGAAGGTTTCATGTTTAAAATTAGAAGTTTTGTATGTCTCTGGCAGGATTGGGTAACACCTTATGTACCTGAGCTAGATTTCTAGGTTTGCAATTTTTTTTTACATCTCAAAAGGTTGTGTTTTATTACACAAGAAGTAGAAAGGGAAACATGGGCTAAAAAGGATTATGAAAATAATTTTAGAGGCCATGAAATTCTTCTTGGGTAAATTAGGTACTTGGAAAACTGATTGAATCATATAATGAATTCTGATTTACTGATTTTCTATAGTATAGTGGTGATGGCAAGAGCCCAAAACTGACAAGTGCTGTGAGGGAAGGGTGAGAGCACTCTAAATGCCAAGTTTGGAACTCTGTAATTAATAAGCTGTCTCTGGTCTCTATGAAGATAAACTAAATATTGTGAATTTGAGAAGATACATTAGCAATGATAAGTTTTTACAGTTCATGATTTATACATCTGTGGTAGACCTGTGCTCTGTGACTTGTAACGCTCTTGAAAATATTGTAAAGAGCTGGAATGTTATTTAAGCCAGAAGAAATAGTCAAAGGATGACAGTGAAATACAGCTTTCTTGACACATCTACGTTGAATATTAATATGAGCCAGTCTGAGAGGAAAATGGGTATGTGGCTCTCTAACAAAGGAATAACAAAGGTAAATGTAACCAGTAAACCCCTCAAGGCTTACTCATTCATGGGGGTTAGGAGTGGAATACTTTCTTTAGTCAGACAAGATGGTATAGCAGTTGGGAGAGATCTTTATTACTAAAAAACAGTATTGAAATATGTTTTATTGTTATTTATTATATTTCATACTTGAATGACTTCTGAATTTTTAAATCAAGAACTTGCTCCTTTTTTGCTAGAATACTTTCATGTTTAAGCTTACATAGTATTTAGTGTGAACTATGATGTAAATAAATATCAAATGCCAGATTTAATCAGAGCTGATAAATCCAAAGGAAGTGATGTTTAAGATAAAGCTTTTCATGCCTCCAATTCACAACACTCATGACAAGAACTGACCTTTTATTCTGTATTTGTATAGCTCTTCTTTGCCCTTGGGTTCATGACAGCAATTCTTAAATGCTGTGTTAATACGAATGATAAAAAACTGTGGCCTGGCACGGGGCAACAGGAAGAACTTCTGGGAGGCAATCACTGTATTTTTGGCTGCTGAAGGCAGAATTTTTGTAGGGCAAGTAATATTGCTTTCTCTGTTCACACCAACATTTCTAACCAAATAGAACTAATCTTTTAGAATTAATCTCTATGCAGTTAGGTTCAGGAGCCTGGGGACTCTAGACTAGTGTCCATGTCAAACTGCTTTCCTCAGGGTTTTGCATTTGGAACAACATAAACCTGCAAAATTTATGGTTCTGTCATTTAGCAGCTAAACCATTGCCCTTTGGAAACCATGGCAGCAAGATATGATGATGTCAATGAGAAAATGTCTGTGTATGAGGCTGACACTAATAATGGTTAGTAAACTGAAGACAGTTGTTTTAAAAAGAACTCTTTAATGTTGAAATCTGGGTATTAGAAGTAGTTGCGATCTGTGATCAGGGATGCTGAACTACTGAATTTGACTTGTGTAGTTGTGTTTTGGTAACTGAGCTCTGGCTAGTTTCAAGGGGAAATGATAAGAACTTTACACCAGTGTTTCAGAAGATCAAACTAAAAAATCGGTGTAATGATAGGAGAAAGAATTTGTTGTTTTAGTCTAAACCTGACCTACAAGTATCAGCAAGGAATTTTAGTGCTGACTACCTCCTCATAGCAAAGGAGAAAGTAACAGACTAACAACAAAAAACTGATTTTAAACTTGTCTTTCCCTCCAAGTTTCTTCTGCTCTGTCAATTACTGAGAAACACGTCTTCTGCCTGTTCTTGGCTTGGCTGTGCTCTCTCCAGTTCCAATTTTCCACAGCTCAAGAAGTAGAAGTTCTGTTTCACTGAAGAAAGGTGTGTTACTTGACAGTGTGTGATAGACAGGTTTGGGGCTTGGTTTGGTTTGGTCATTTTTTAAAATTTTATCCAGTTAAGGTATTTCGTCTTGTTGGTTTGATTTTTGAAACTGTGTTTTCCATCCCCCAGAGAACAAAAAGAAAATACTGTCCTGTAGGGTCTGCACTTGGCTGTGAGTTGAGTTTGAGGTACTCTTGTTAGCTGTGCTTTGGCTCTCAGGAGGTGCATTTCTGTAGGTAGTGCTGCCAGTGTGAGCGGGAGCCTGCTCCCCTGCCCGCTGTTCCACGCTGTCTGCTTCAGGTGTGGATCACTTCAGCTTCGTCTGTACAGATCATCAAGTTCGCTGTGGTTGTAACTTCCTCTCTTTGACATATTTGTACCTTGCAGATTCCATTTTTTCAGTGGGATGACATCAGATAATTTGAGAATAATCATAGGTGTAAGAGAAAAATACTGCACGGCATCTGTCCAGTTACTGGGGATATTTTTAGCAGACTGGGACTGAACCAGGTGAAGCCAGTTTTGTGTCAGGGTTATGGAGGAGGCTTCAAATTCAAGCCAGCCCCTAGTTTGCTTCCTGAAATTCACAAACATTAGTGTGAAGGAGTTTTATTCCAGTATTTCGGAGATTTGGTGACAGGAGGAGGCTAAAATACAAACATTCAGATTGGGTGAGTAGAGATGAAGCAGAGCAAAATGTAGTAGATGTACAGAGCAAGATGTAGTAGAGTGATGAATAAAACAAAACACTAGGAGAATTCAGGACACTGTTCAGTGTACCAAGTCCCCCTGTGAGACAAGGAGTCTAATACTTGCTAAATGCTATAATGCACTTTAGCCCTATTAAAGTCAAAGAGTGTGTTCCTGTTGACTTAAATAAGAGTCTACACAGAGCCTTTGAGATTTTAGGTAAAAGGATTGGTCAAGGAATCCATTAGTGCTCCCATTACCATTATTATTGTTTTATTAAAAATAAAAATAAAAAAAAAATCAAGGAGAAACAACAAACACCATTTAGTACGAACATCTGAGGTAGCATTTTGACTACTTACAGACTCATTTATATTTCTGGTGGTTTCCTGTGGCAGTGAAATCCTGATAGAGGAGGCATGGGGGAAACCAAATAGTATAAAGATTTAAAGGAAACAGCAGTAACAAATTTTATCAGTTTTCCAGGAGATTCTGCATCTCTTTTTAGCAATAATGCATATTTTACAGTCTTGATTATTTGTTTGTATGTACAAAATCACTTTCCTGAATTCTTACCATTAAAAGCATGTTAATTTAAGGCTCTCTAGACCAAAATATGTTTGTTTATTCAGTACAATTTCAGGATTAAACCTTTATTTTGTAATGATGAGTTGAAAAACACTTATTTCAAGCATGTTTAAGTAAAAAATGTGTGAATATATCATAAGAGATGTATTGTATACCTAATTCGTGTCAAAAACAGAATTTCACTAAAATGAAGATTTATTTTTGTTATGATTGTAGGGATGAAAGTACTATTCACTTAATGCATAGGGGGATTTTTATCATTATTCTACCAGTATTAAATGCTGTATATTCAAGAAACCAAATATAGAGAACAGGGTGGCTTCAAACTTTGTACACTTTAAACACTTGTGTAATCAAAAAACAGCAAAATCATTAGAAAATGCTTTTGAGAGGTTTTTTAACTGTTACAACATTACTGTTTTGGTTTAGTTGGGTTTGTTTGTTTGTTTTGAGTTTTTTGTTTGGTTTGTTTTATTCTTTTTGTTTGGTTTGGGCTTTTTGTTAAGAGTTGCATGTCTGACTACTGCAGAAGTCAAAGAATTGTCTCCTTGAAGTTGTTCTTATGATAAACTAAATTGCAAAGTGTTTGTATCTATTGTTGCAAACACAATCTAGTGTAATTGAAAGCAGAAAACTAAGTAGAGGAAATTTCTTTGTAAGGATCAGAAAAATTGATCAAGTTATCAATTGGATATGAATGTTTTGAGAAACAGCAGCAGCTTCTCAACAGCACCTTCTACCATACTACTGATGATAGCCTAAAGTAGAAAAGTTAACAGCTTTTCTCCAGAAAGGGTGAGGAAAGCATTGCAGTAAGGTAATTATTGAAAGGATTGCCACTCTGAATTTGGTTCCCAGATAATTTTAGGACGGTCTTCATTATAAAAAGAATGCAGATAAACAATGTTTGTAACAACTTCTCCTTTAATCAGTAGCCCTACACCTATTTTAATCTAAGTCACACAGGTTGAAGTTACAGAACTGGATGCTTGTTTTTATCTTCTAGATAAGGTACCCATCTATTTGTTGATAGCTTAGACTGCAAATCTGTAATATGCAGAGTTAAAGTTAATTTTATTCTTGTCATCTCTTGCAGTACTTTTTTGGTGACATGTAAAGATGCTTCCTCTATATGTTGTCTCATGTTTCTTCCCTTTGCAATTGCCTGAAAGCACTTTACTAAACCTAATCAAAAGTTTGTAATATTTTTTCATTCATTATGTCTTAATAGTGCATTAGATGGGAAAAAAGCAAACTATATGTATGTGTAGTTGTCCTAAGCTGGATGTTATGAATTCAGTTTTGCCTGATCATTATTTCTTTTTGTTACAGCTTCATTCACTGATGTATTCATCAGAAAAGAGACTCCATTGATAATATTTCTAACATCTGCTGATGTAAGCTTTCATAACCTCTGCTGAAGAGGCTTTCAGGAAAATACATGAATTCTGGACTCATTAACAGTGTTGAACTTGGGGAACATTATTCTATGTGTGCTCTGTCTCTGTGAGCATAGCTGCAAGAAATGATGCTTTGTCCCTATTTACTTATTTTTAAATAATTCAGTAGGGAGCCCTCTCCCATATAGCTGATGGGTCAGGTGAGAAAGGGAGTAAAGGAGTGGAATAAATTGCAGAGAAGTGCAGTTTCCTTGTAACAGGTAAATTTTGAAACCTCAGCCTACTATGAGTCAATGACTGAATTACTAGAGCAGGAAGTCTAAATTAATATTTCTCTCTGTCTTGCTGGCTGAGGGGATTTTTTAGCAGGTTAATCATCCTTTTTCAACCTACAAATTTTGTTTTACTTGTATTATTTATCCTAGTGCTTTTAAATATATATATATATTTAAATTGATTAAGAGGCTAAATTGGCAATACTAATCTAGCAGGTTAGAGTGCAAACACATATGCTGAGTGCAGAAAAGGCTTTAGTAGCTTTTAAGATTGATTAGTTAAAATAAATAACTATTCTGTGATGTCCAGTAGCCAGAGAAGGTTTAACTACACAGCATTTTACTGTGGATAATTCATATGATTTAGCATTTAATAAATTGAACTTTTAGTCATGTTTAAAAGAGAAGAAGAGTAATTTGTATGCATTGGCTACTGATTGTAAATTATAAATCTGTGGGATTGAGTTCAAATTTGTAATTGGTGGAAAAAAATCAGTAATTAACTGGGAGTACAGAAACGATTTTCTATCAAAGCTGTCTTCCACAGAGAATTCTTCTAAAGCTGTTCATGATTATAAGGGTTATGATACATGGAAACACTATAATTTGTAAATAAATGTCAACATGGTTTAATCTGGTTATAAAATGCTTTTGGAAATTAGAATGTTCTGATTGGGTAAAATAGTTGAATGCATAACTATCTGCTTAGAGCTGCATAAATCAGGTTCCACAAGACAAGGATGTCTTGAGAACCAGGGTGGATGTGAGTTATAGACAGTAGGAGCAACTGTAGTTGTAGTCTGAAGGATGCCTACAGAATCATAAACTTCATAGTGCTGTAGTGCCCATGTGCCTGCAGTTCTTTGGTTTTTTAGGACAATTATACTAATTATCATTAGATCTGATTTTTCAGTTGAAATTTATGTTTAATTTCAGTTTATTCATCTGTTCTAAATATTTTGTGAAGTGTTTAGCACTTATGAAAAGTGTGGGGAGGTGTATTGGGTTTTTTGGTTTTTTAAATAAATTCTTTATAATTCATGCTTCTTTATTCTTTATAATTCATGCTTCTTTTTAGCAGATGACATGGGAATTAAACCTTTACTTTTGTAAATCAGCTGCTTAAAAAGTTTGCAGATTAAAAATACAAGACAACAAATATGCAGCTGTGTCCACTTCCTTATTTATCTTATGCCTTCATTTCCTATAGTGAGCAAATAAAATAACATCTAAATTAAAATATGTACTATTAAAATTCGACATAAATTTGTTTCTAGAGACTCCACAGATTGGTGGTGGGTAGTATTTGGTGGTTTTTGGTTTGTTTTTTTTTTTCCTTTGTGGGACTGGGTAGATGGTGGAAAGAAAGAGTGATGATCCAGCTCAGATAGAAAGTCTTTATCAATATTTGATTTTTCATAGGTCTACTAGAAGAGTTTAGCCATGTTTAGAGACATACTGTTGAAAGAAAAGTGATCTATGTCCCTGGGGGCTGTCTGGATACTGCTTTCTATTAAATATTATTATTCTAACCTTCTTGGTCAGGATTTTTTTCATCTGCTTCAGATTTTAAAGTAGAAAGGAAACATTGTGGTAAAAGCAAACCTTTTCTTGTATTATGAAGCTTTTCAGAAATTTAGCTACATATCTTTCTTCTCCTCTTTGAAGTTCATATTTCTACCTTCATTCCTATGAATTTTATAGAAATATCATTACAGATAGAGATATAATTACTTAAAATGTAGAAGTGTTGACAGGATATGTTTTACTTGTATCAGTGTGCATGAGGTCAGGTATCAGAATCTGGTTGGTCTCTTGTGGGCAGATGAAAAAACAACATTAAACTGTAATGAAAATTATAACTTTAGCAACTGGTTTCTTTATGAAAACAGGAATGTAGGAGGATTCCATTTCTTTATAGTCCTGTGTTGTGCTGCATTAAAATTTCAACTGAAGATGAATTGCTAGTGGATCTGTAAAATAATAACTTACATATCTAAATGTTCCAAGGACTGTAAGAACTTCAACTCATTTTCATTTCTTTTCCTTTTGCTTGAAAAGTATAAAATATAGCCTTGCTGAAACTCTGTGTGCAAATCTATTGGTATTATGGTAAATTTATTTTTACAGAAAAATAAAAGAGCTAAGAATGAGCATCTTTCTGAAGATGCTGTTTTTATTTGAACAGCAGATTAATATAAGTAAGTTGCAATTTCTTTTGAATTCAGTAGCATACTCAGCTAGGCAAGGTGACTTTCAGCAAAGGTTTATAATATCTGTTCAGCCAAGTGAAATTTGACTCAGTGCTAGAAACAGACCTACAAAATAAAAAATATCATGAATGGTGGAAAGCAAATGAACTTTCCCTCAGTTTTCCTGCTTTGTTGGTCCTTCTCCATAATTTTTCACTCCTGTATTTCTGCACAGTGTTCCTAAAGGCTGAATTGACTGCCTTGCCTGTCTTATCACTCTGAGAAAACTGGGTGCAGGGGGAGAGCTTGAGGAGACAGCAGGAACAAGTCAGTAGTTGGGAGCAGAGAGTATCAGAGAAGCAAAAGAAGGTTTCTTAAAAAAAAAAATACAAAAACTTAAGTGCAGATATGGGATGTCATAATACCTAGGAAAGACATTTTGCTTAAGCCTCAAAAATAGTGGGTGATATTATTACAGATACGTTTCAGATTAAAATTATGCACATACCTGGCAAGGATTTGTAGCTTGTTTCTTCCTTACCTGAATCTACCCATGCTTCGTCACCTTCAGCTACATAGATCAGGGGACTATACAACATTTAAATCAGTCTTTGGACCACTTTGAATGTCTTAAACTAATTTATCCCTCTCTTCACATTCTTATAGAGGATATAAACATATGGGCTTTTATTCCTGAAGCCTCCAAACATATTTTTTGAAACAGAGTTGCAATCTAGTGTGGGCAAGTATTCACTGAATAAATGGGATTTACACTGTTGTTTATTTATAGACTTTTATATCACTTTCTTTGCAGTAGAAATGGTTGCAAATTAATATAATTTCACAGTGAGGTTTAATATAAGAAAATTGTATTCCCATTTTACAGAACTCAGGGCTTGAGAGCAAGAATTGAAAGTACCTAAATCTCCAGGAAATCATGTTCTATGGTGAATTTGTTTGAAGAAATACAGGTAACATTAGGTGATGGTCTACACAAACTTTCTTTTTTTCAGTTGTTATGTTGGCTTCCTGCAGAAGTACTTTCTATTTAAGGTTATGTATCTAATTGTACTGTCTCTAGAAAGTGCTGTTCTACTGGGGACTTCTAGAAATACAGAAGGCAGGTGTACCAATATGTGTCAGTCTTCCTCAGTTCAAAGAGAGACTTCAAATCAAATTGTTTTTATTCTCTCTGCTTATATTTGGGTTTTTAGCAAGGCTGTTGTTGTATGAACATGACAAGGTGGAATTAGAAGGAGAATTGATTTACAGTGTGTTAAGATGGTCCCTTTTGCAGCTTTGCTACTGTCAGTTTTGTTGGGCATGACATGGACAAAATATTTAGTTCCAGATTTTTTTTTTTTGAGTGGTTTGTGTTTTGGTTTTTTGGGGTTTTTTTGTTGGGTTTTTTATTAAAGGGATGAAGTGCATCTTCTGTGATTTTTCAAAGAAGCTGAAAGAAAGAGTTACAGGATGAAAGATCTTTAAGTCATTTTATGGGGGCCACATCCATTGGAAAATGTATGCATCACTTGTGAACTTTTGCAAATCTAGTTCTTTGTATAGCAGCTCTGTGGGGGGAAAAATAGCCCTCCTTTAAAATAAATATATTAAACAATATTCAGTCAATTAATATGATATTTTACTTTTTTGTAGACAAAACAAAGAACTCAAAGTTGTATTACTTCCCACTGTAACCAATCAATTAAAGAAAGAAATTCATTGTAGGAAACCCAGCATAATAATAAGTAATAACTCTTATACCTGAAGTGAATGAGAAAAATTAACTTTTACTTTTAATTAAATATCATGCCAAAAGGTATTCAAGCCATTCTGACATATGTAGAAGATAGAATAATAAAGTACAGACCCAGTCTTAATCACTCTGCATTATTAAACATTCATATACTGTCATTAACAGTACCTGTTATAATCCATGTCATTTTGTGCCTTGCAAGTGAAGCACTCATCTCCTTTCAAATACTAATCACAAAAGCAGATGCTTAAGGTACTTGAATAACCCTTTTATTGCCATGCTTTGCACATGTGTTTTCAAAGTGAGTCTGAGCAGTGTCAGTGAAGAATATTATAAAAACCATATTATGCCTGGCTGTGGTGTGGAGGACATCTCCATATATATTTTAGGCTGATTCAAACTCTATATGCCAATTTGGATCCATCTCACAAGCACACTTTTAGCCTAGTATTTGCCAAAGTCCTTAGAAAGGTGTGAGTCCTACAAGATATCCTTTTTTTTTCAATTTTTATTATTTTTTTGATCACTTGAAAATTTAAGTTGCCATGTACTGTCACATTTTTCATCAGTGAACTGGAGTTGATACTCTGCTTTCTTGGTGTGAACCAAACAGTAAATGCTGTAAAATTTCCCAGTTGGCATAAATTAAGTAAGTCACTTTGTAATAAAGATGAGATTGTCCGGCTCTTCAAACTACACAAACCTCATTGTCTGTATATAGGGATTCTAACAGAATAGTATTTTTTCTTACCTTTCCCTCTGTCATGTTAAATCATTTAACATTGTCCTATTATACCTCTTTGAGGTATGTAATTGTTCCCTTGTTAGATTCAGTTAGATTCAGAACAGAAAGAGTGTGCAGTTAAATCCAAATCTGGGCAATTTGAAATACTGATGTTAATGTGGTCTCAATCATTATGCCTCTACTTAAATCTCCTACTGTAATTTTTAAGGATTGTGGAAGATAAATGGTTTTCATTTTTTTATGTATTTATTCATTTTACTATCCTCCATTGCTGTCTTAACACACTCATGGTTAAGAACAGAAATTACTCGTGTAAATACTAAGATGCAGGAAGAGACTTCTGAAGTTCTCAATATTAGCAAAATGGAAAATGGAGAACATTATTTTTCATTTATGTCCTAATGGTAGTAGATTTATGCATACTAATACCAGACAAATTGTAATAACAGGAGCTAAGTCATTTTGAGGCAGAAGTGTATGAATTACTTTTTTTAGTTGACAGTTTCCCTGTAAGTGACTTGAGCAAGGTCACAAAGACACACTAGTACTTTCTAACTCCCAGAATGTGCTAAATGACCATAAAACACCCTGCCCTTCACTGTAAGCACGTCTGGGTTTCAGCATAGAAATTTTCAGCATAGAAATTTACCATCCACTTCTTGTAGAAGCTACTGGTTTAGTTTTAAGACTTGGTATGAATGTGGTTTTGCCCAGTGCCATTTGCCAGACTGAAATGAGGTTAGAAAGGTTCCTTTTTATTACAGGAAGACTGGATTTTTTTCTTGGGTTTTCATTTCCGATTCCTTATATTTTTATCCACGTTTAGATTCACCACTGGAAAAGAATAGTGCCATACATCATTCTCTACCTGTGGATAAGCTCAAGAAATACTTTGAGAAACAACTCCTGCACTTCTTCCTTCTTCTTTGAAGCTTCATTAATTTTAGACATGATCCTAATGAAATAAAATGTACCATGAACATATTGTGGATCTATGTCAGCATCAGGCTGATTTCTAAGAGAAGTGAAAGACATGTGAAGTTCCCCATAATTTACAAAAATCAGTAGCTGAATAGGAGAGAGCTGATGGTAGGAGAGAGGCTGCTTTTGAAGGAAAGGTAGACAGAATTGAGCTGTCAGTCTAAATCATAGCAATAGTGCATTAGCTATCATGCATTTAGTTTTGAAAGCTAGAAGATGGCACAGTTTCTTGTCCATCAGAGTTGTCTTGGGAGTTAGAGATATGTAAATATAACAGGCTGGTATGTAAACGTAACAGACAGACATATCAGTAATGAAAGAGTCTTTGTAAGTTCTGCTGCTTGAAAAACACTTTCTTAATATTCAGTCATCCATACCATTTTTAATGCATTTTATTGAGTATCTCACTGGCATAATAATCTCTGATAATCAGTGCTTTTGATTTTTATTTTAGTGTGTTCAACTTTCCAGCTCTTGCCATCTTGAGGAATGGCTGTTTAAATTCTTTCTTGACATCTTTGTAGTTCCTGTTCTTCACCAGCTGATCCCCAAAATGTCTGTGTCTTTTTGAATAGTCCTAGCATTTTGACCAACATTTTTAAGTAGCTGTCATTTGGAGGTTTCTTGTGGGTCCTTATTCTGAATTTTTTTGTTTCCCATTTTAATCAGTGCTGTTGTTTGCAGCTTGGTTAGCCTGAAAAGATGGATGTCATTCATGAATCTGGTTTTCGGTATCCTCCTACATAGAATAAACATTCAACTGTCATCTAATAATGTCAGATCTGTCATGGCTTCCATGTCTAAATAGGGCCAGTTTAGGAGAAACGGGCCTTCTTTTGGATTCCTGAACCATTTACGCTATCTCCTGTTGTTACAGCTGCCCTAGACAAACAGAAAATGTGAAAGCCTTTTACTTGCCCAGCTATGGTAAGTATTGCAGAGGGCAGATGGATGCCATCACCAGATATTCATCCCTCTGCTCAACGTGCAACATCCCTGTTATCTGCATGTATATGGAATTTATTCTCCTTTGTGTGCCTAATCAGTTTAACAATGCAGGCAATATTTTTGGTTTTAATGCCACCTGCTGAGCCAAACTGTTTTTTTCAAGATGTAGTGTGGAGAAGAGGTTTAACAAACCATATTTTTATCATTTACAGAAAACTACTTGAAACTTTCAGCTCTTGAGTCAAAAATACGTTTTGCTCATGAAACTTCATCTCTGCTAGCCTATTTTACATATAGTTGTAGTGTTAAATCCTTCTAAGATTTGACAGGTTCTCTCTGTAAGGTTGAAACGTTCAATATGTTCAAGACATACTGCAAAGCAAAGAGCCATTTTAGCAGGTCCTTGACAATCACAGCTTTGTTTCAGATTACATGCTCCTTTTTTCCCCCCTGAATTTTGTTTTCCATTTCAAGCAAACTGCTCTCTTTTGGTCAGTTCCTTGTGCAAGTCTAACAATAAGAAACTGCTAAAAGTAACACAGTTTTTCCACCCTAAATATTCCTACAATTCTCTGTGATTCTTTATATATAAACCTTGATAATCTGGAATCTGTAATATGTTTATAGTCCATTTCCTGAACCTTTTGAAATCTGCAGTGGGCCTTTCATTGTTGTTCTTTGTTTTGTTTCAAAGGCACCAAATTTGTCTTCTTACCTGCCAGATTATTTGGCATATGCAAAAGGCATCCATCAAGACATGTCTTGAAAGACTATAGTTGATAGTCTTTTGTGCATTCTATTGAGCACTGGTAGGTACACTATTGAATCAGCCCAAGTTATCTGCAGAGAATCCACTTTTCTGTACCAGTGAATTTGTAAGGATGGATCATTTAGTAAAACTGATTAAATTGCATCTGGCAACATTTTCTCTAAAAATTCATAGCATGATAAGTGAGCAAAAAATCTTGGACAATTGGATTGATGCTAATATAGAATCAAATATTGTTGTTAGAATATAACATTCAGTATGTATCATAGGATTACAGTTTAGTATGTATCATATTTAAAAAAATAAGTGAGCATGTTTTATTTTTTGGAGCCATTTTCATGACCATTTTTGCAGATGTCAGTTCTGCTTACAGAACTAAGTCTGTCACTTGTGGTTTTTTTCCCCCCAACATTTAGAAAGATAAAAATGATGAATAAAATAGCAAGGTAATGTTTATATTGCACGGAGGTACATTTACTAGCAGGGAACATTTTTAAGAAAAGCAGCATTTATTTGCCATAGTTTTCATTTTGAACCTGAAATTGCAGGTGTTTGTATCAAAATCTTGATTGTAGAATTTCAGTTCGTCCTGACATAGGCCAGAAACATTGTAACCTTTGTGTACAATTAACAAACTGAGCTCTGTGCTAAACATACGTAATGAAAATCTGTGGAGATTTCAGTATGAGAACCAATCACTGAAATGACATGTAAAATCATTTCAAATAGCTAATGGTCAGAAAGATAACTTAATCTTTCTTGGGCAGTTTGTAAGCAGAAAATTATGTAGTACTGTCGGATAAAAAAATAGCTGGTTAATAATTATTAGCTGCACTAAATTACTGAAGAATTGAAGTGAAATTTGCTTAGGCAAAACCATAGCTTTGAATCTTCAGACATACCTGAAGTACACTGTTTGTAAAAATTCCAGGCAAAGTTGAATTAGAGCTGTTTTGTAGTTCCTTGATTATAGAAAGATGAAGTTTGTAAAGCTCCAGGTACAGTTGACTGTTCCTAGCCATGGGGGTGTTCATGGTGCTTTGAGTAAGTCCTGAGAACCTCCACAGCATAAAAACATTTTGTTCTTTTATTTTTTTGGGGCAGTTATATAATCTGAGAAGAAAAAGGAGGACTGTGTTGATAAAATCCATGTACAGTTTTGCAGCACAGGCATTCCCTTACCCAAATTCCCTTATCCAAAGCTGATTCTCTGCTCCTCAGATCAAGATCTTTACTGCACACTATTACCACAGCAGCAAGCAACAAGTAAAAAGGGTTTGGGAAACTGGAGCCTGTTTTCATCACTGTGCTTTTTTTTTTTTTTTTTTCTTTTTTAAAAGTTGTTAAATGAAGCAATAAAGAAATGAGCAGAGGAGTTCTCCTGAAACTCAGCTATCTGTTATTTTCATCTTCAGGAACATTTTATATTTCAAGGATAATTTAGTTCAAAGCTGCATTATTGATGACAATTCTCTATAAACATGAGCTTTTAAGATCAGGATGGACAACTGTTTAGACCTTCATGGCTGGGAATCATGCCATTACTACCCACAGCCGATGCACATACATGGCTATTTGGCTGTGTACCTCATGCCATCTGTTCAGATGGCATTTTGCCTGCTCACAAATTGGTTAGACCTGTGCCAAGAGCAATTGCTCTAGATGGTTACACTGCAAAACACTGCAAGTAGTTCCTATTTTGTACAAAGTCTCTCTCTTTTGGACACCACTTTAGCACTTTGTTATATCCTGTGGACATACCTGTGTACTGCAGTGATTAGAAACAGAAAAACATTGTGTGCTCCTCCTAACTATTTTTACTGCTGAAGCTACCTTTTCTAAACCCTCAGAAGGGAAAACAAAGTACATGTCAATTGAGTTTAATGTTTCTCCTTGTTTTCCATCTGAAAAATATTCATTCATTACAAGTTGGCAAGAGCTAATCAAAAGCTCACAGAAGTTAATAGGAATACTTGCACTGATATAAGTATAGAGTTGTAAATTATATTTAAGTTTGCTTGCTAGTGGGCCATAGCAGGTCATCTGACAATGGCTACTTGTGGTCAGTTGGTTGATTTGTGGAATAAGTTTCTGAGAGGACTAACAAGTTAAAGGATTAAATTCAGCTGAGATATACAGTAACTAAAAGTTATCACCAAGTGACATTTATACAACCTATAGAATAATTTTGCTGAGTCCTCTCTATTGAATAGATATCCACGTTATACAATTGGCACATTTGTTGACAGCCTCAACTGTGAACCATGGAAGTGAACTTACTGCTTGCCAGCAGAAGCAGCTCCTGTAGGTAAAAGCCAAAGGATATTGGCAAGGAAACCTAAGCTCAGAGGATAAATATAGGACTTTATGTAAAAAATGCTGTCATCCTGCCAGTTTTCATAGCCACTAAAATAACTTTAAAATCAAAACTAGAATAATATTTTTGTTTCTAACAAGACATACAATGTAGAATTCAGAGTATGTGCAAGTGTAAAGCAATTATTTGCCTGTTTGTCTTTGAGTATAATTAACTGTAGGAGTATTGGTTTTTTTCCTTCTGTGGACTTCTCCCTGTGCATGAATGTCACTGCTCAGTTTGAGCATGCTTAGTTGAATCAGGATGATATCATTTATGTGGGTGAGTTTCCATATATTGGTTAGTGGGAGATATGATATTTTGCTGATTATAATCTGGAAATGTTGCCAAAGCCCTTCATCTTAGTTTCACATAAGTAATACTGACTAGGTTTTGATTCCTGGAGAAAACCCAAGGGTAAAGAGCTGGGTAAACCTCAAAAAGGAAAGCAAAGAGATCAAAAGTCAGAACTGTTTGGAGTGCAGGATGTAGTTTGCTTGTAATTTGGATGGGTATTTTCTTGTTTGCACAAACCACTATAAAAATAAGATGAAGTCCTTGTTTAGAAGAACTTACTAGGTACTTTCAAGTTCATTACAAATTTTATATTATGCAGCTCATGTGTTGTGAGGTGATGCATAAAGCTGATGACCAGAATCCTAACCACCTGAATATATGTAAAAAAATTTATTTTCTCATTAATTTAAAAGAGGCTGTTGTTTGACTGCTGTTATTTCTCACTGAAATTTTCACTCGCAGAGCAGTTGATACTTGTTGCCATGATTCAAAGCATTTGGTTCCATTACTCATAACAGCTGAAATGTTGTCTATGGACTGTATCAGTTTTGAAGAATGTAGAGAATGCTTTAGAAGGTCTGTTACTGCACCTTCACTCTACATTGATACAACCTTTTATCCCATTTTAGTATGTCAAGCAAGCATTGTGTGTTCTATGTTCTAAAAAGGGTTTATAATTCAAATTTTGTTCAGCAAAAACTGTAGAGGTGAAAAAAATTCCAGTAATGATTTTGTAAGAGTTGACACATTTGGTACTTTCCCATTTGTCTGTAGGAAAGATGGTTAATACTGAAATCTGTTGTTCACATTGAAGCTTTGTGGTGGTACAACTGTCCCCCAGCCTGCACTGGCTGCACTGTGATCCCAGAATAAGCTACAGAACTGGCAGGACATACCTGTATACTGCAGCAGTACCATTAGTCTAAAAAGCAAGATTTTACACTTACTTGTTTTTTCATTGTCTTCTTGTGGGAATGGTGGAACTTCACACTTTCATGTGGCATAAAAATGCTAGCAATTTGATGGGCAAAGTAAAAGCTGATAAATTCTCACAGGTCTAGTGTGCACTGCATTCTAAGTTGAAAATTTGACATAGTTGAATACTGAGTGACCCTTTAGCTGAGGCATTCTGAAGTAATTTGAATAGCAGTATTCTTCAAAAATCCCTGAAACCTTGAGAACTGATTTGTTTTACTTCCATGCAAATGAATGGGAATTTTCCTTTCACTTCACTGGGAGTAGGGTTGAACATTTCTTGAGTTGACCAGCACAAAGTAACATTTATAAGCGGAAAAAGGCGAGATTTTTTTTTCAGCTCCAACAAGTTCATTTTTAAAAAGCACTTTGCTGTAACCATGTAAACCTATGTAACCCTACAGTTTGTTAACACTGAACTTTAATGAGTCCTGATAAGAAGCCAGTCTGGATATCCATTAAGCTACTGATCTGAACTCCAGCTGATTGTCCTAGCAGCTGTGTGACTTCATTACCATTAGAAAGGCATACAGCCAAGCCAGCTGGAATCCAAAGAGGCTACTCAATTCACATAGCATGTCGGTTTTTTTGGTTAACGTATCAGAATTACAAATGACCAAAAAAACAACTTAAAAAAAAACCCCAAAAAAAACCCCCCAAAAAAACTACAAAAAAGATTCTTTATGAAGATACAGTGTAAGTCAAAGTTTAAAAGCATTATTATACCAAGTGGGGGCTATTTTGTCATACAGATGTTGGGGTTTTTTCATGCCATTTTATAGCTATTTATATCTCTTTTATGAAAACTAGACAGAACATTTGCACTTTTGGCTATAAGCACAGATCTATCCTATAATTCCTCATTTCTTAGTTAAGAAAACAACATTTTGTTGTCTTTTGTATTAATGTTTTGAGAACACATTATTAACTTCACATATTGTTAGCAGTGAATAGAGTCTGCTGCTCTGGGACAATACAGGTTTGTGAAAAACACCCAAAACCTCTTATAATTAATAGTATTTAGTTGCTAGGGAAATATCGCTGAGGAATCATTCTACTGCTGGCTGTAGATTTTTTTTTTTTAAGCATAGAATGGTACAAAAGCCTTAACACTGGCTTGTACATACAGCACACAATTACCTTCTGCTAAAAAAAAAAAAAAAGCCAAAAATACAAGGGAAACAAATGATAGTTTACAAGAAGGGAATGAAGGAAGACTATGAAGCTACAGAACTGCTTTTAGTTAGGTGCAGACTCACTTGAGAACTGTGTGCAGTTTTGGGCCCCATGATTTAAGAAGATTGTTTGGGTGCTTACATGCATCCAGAGAAGAACAAAGCTGGTGCAAGGGCTGGAATGCATGTCCTGTGAAGATCACCTAAGGACACTGCCCTTGTCTAGATTTGCAAAAAGGAGACTGTGGAGTGACCTCATTCCTCTCTATTGCTTCTTGATGGAAGGGAAGTGGAGAGAGAGGTCTCATCTCTTCTCCCTGGTATACCATAGTGGGATGCGTGGAAGAGTTGAAAAGTTGAGTCACAGGCTTGTTAAACTGAACAGGAGGAAACATTTGTTTAAGGAAAGAGCAGTCAAACCCTGGAACAGGCTTCCTGGAGAGAGGAATAGGGTTGATTCCCTATGCTTGTCAGTGTTTAAGAGGAATTTTGACAAGGCCCACTTTTGGTCAAACCTGAAGGGTTCAGGCAGTTGTTCTAGGTGCCTTCCAACTGTTTAGTTCTATTCTATTCTAAATGGTCCTAGGAACTATTTTCCTAAGCTTGTGTCTAAAGCAAACTTTTATTAATGAATCTATTATATTCAAGCAAATGAAGAGTAAATAATTATATGCTTGGAACTTAGGGAGATATCCCTGTGGAACCAGAATGAGTAAAGACTCATCTTGTTAGTCAAAAAATGTTATTCCAACTTTATATTTATTTTTTTTTCCATGTATTGTGAGATTAATCCATGCAAAATGGACAAGAAGGACTTTCTGAATTAATTCTTTCATTGTTAATCACCATATCAGTCTGCTCTCTTCCTTGCATGCTTCCTCCATCAGAACAGTTATGTAGGCTAGATTCCATTGGTATAGAAAACAGGTGATGGGGTTTATGTAATCATGAGTTAGAAGGAGAGGGCTGGTTGTCAATTTATGTTTGCTGGTTTTTCCAATATAAAAACTGACAGGCACCAAATGAAGCTACTAGCTTCCAATTTCAAGGCAAACAAAGGAAAGTATTTCTCTATACAGCATGTAATTAAACTGCAAAACTCTAAAGATGCTTGGAGTTCATTGGATCAAGAGACCATGAAATTCATGAAAGGGGCATTTGGTAAGAGCTATTCAGCAGAGGTCTCTGGCTCTCAGAGAATATTTCAGTTTAGAAGAACCCTCTGGAGATTGTTAGACAAACATCCTACTTGTAGCAAGTCTGATTAGATCGCTTTCCTTAGAGACTTGTCTAACTGAAACTTGAACACCTCCAAGAATGGAGATCCCACAACCTGACTGGGCAGTGTTTGACTTGTTTCTTGTTGCCTTTCATCCTATCCTGTGCATCTCTTACAAGAGTCTATCTATCTTTTCTGCATCAGGTAGCTGTAGACAGCACTAAAGTCTCCTGTCACCAAATTCCTGTGAAGCTGAACAAGTTGTTTCAGATTCTGCTCAAGTGGTGTGTGCTTCAGCCCCTGAGTAGCCTGCTGTCCCTCTGTTGAATATACTGTGGTATCACAGAATCCCAGGATTGGTCAGATTGGAAGGGACAATGGTGGGTCATCTGGTCCAACCCAGAACACATGGCACAAGATTGTGTCCAGACGCCTTTGAGTGTCTCCAGTGAGGGAGACTCCACACCCTCCTTGGTTTGCCTGTTCCAGTGCAAGGTCACAGTAAAGAAGTTTACCTTCACAGTAAAGTTCTTCCTCATATTCAGGTGGAACTTCCTGTGCATCAGTTTCTGCCCATTGCCTCTTGTCCTATTGCTTGGTAACATGTGGAAAAGCCTGGATCCATCATCTTGACACCTTCCCTTCAGGTACTTACAGATACGGTCTGTTCATGTCCATGTCTTAGCAGTATCAGGAAGCTCAAGACCAAAGAGTGCTCCAAATGTGGTATCCCAAGTGGTAAACAGAGAGGAAGGGTCACTGCTGTGGCATGGATAGTGGATGCAGTCTTTCTAATGGAGCACAGGATGCTGTTCGCTTTCTTTGCTGTAAGGGCACACTGGTGACTCACATTCACATTATAGTCCACAAGGCCTGCTGTGTCCTTTGCTGCAGATCTGCTTGACACTCAGCACCAGCTTGTATAGTAGCCTTATTCCATCCAGATGCAAATCTTTGCATTTGCTTTTGTTGAGATCCAGAATTTTTTTATCAGCCCAGCCTTTTAGCAGCAAGAAATCAGGGGGCCTTGAGTGAGTACACTAGGTAAGTGCCACTTCATGCTTACCTTCCTAAATTTTGCATTAAGAATCCACTTTTAAACCCAACTGGACTAAGTGGAGTTATTGTATAAGCTCTGCAAAGGTTTCTTAAGGATAGATGCAAGTACCTCCTTGCAGGTCTCTGGCTGCCAAGCCATGGAGAAACTTTCCTGAATGCTCCAGTGAAGAGGATAAAGTGGTATGGCCAGATACAGTTAAATCATAAAACATGGGATTTTGTGTCAAGTTTCGAGTAAATGATTATATAGACATTTGGGTAGAGTTTTGGGGTTTGGGTTCTATTCTGTGTCTAAGACTCTGAAAGCTAGGTATTTTGGATTTTTTTATGTCATTTAAGTGCCTCAAAGAAAACAAAATTACAGAGATATTTAAAGCAGAAAACTTAATGAGGCCTGCCTAGACATTTTAAAAATTGTGGGTTTGTCAACAGTTTCACTTTCAGCTCTGAACTGTATCCTTGGACAGTCCATTTGTGCTTTTTAGATAATCTTTTAATTTCCTTTGGAGTCTGAGAAGTTTCAATATTTTTAAATTTGAAACTTCTATATCTTCCTGATATAGATAGATATAAATATATAGATATACATGGTTTGTTTGTTTATTTGGATATCTTTTTTAATATACACGTCAGGAGATGTTGAGGATTAGAAGAAAGATTTCTAGTGCCTGAAATAAATGTCTTCTCCATCATACAAAAAGAGTACCAACCAACCAAAACCCCAAACAAACAAAAAAAACACCACCCAACTCCCTGAAAATATAAAAGAGTATAATAGTTCAGCTGTGCAGTTCAACCTAAACCATATTTATAAGAAACTTGATTTCCAAAAGGTTTTTATTAATGAGATACATTTAAACATATGATTCAATCCATTCATTGTCAAAACTGTAATTTGGGCGTTAGCTGTGAGTGTATTTAAATAATTAAAGTATTACTTTGTCAATTGCAGTGTTTGTAAATTCATGGAAATTTGTTGTCTTGAAGAAAAATATGAAACCAGACTTTTGGTCAAATGCAAGAAGAAAAGCACTTTTCAGAATACTATTGGTATAACAAAAGTACCTCTCCCAGTAACTCATACTTATTTTGTGATAGTACATTGACCATCACAGGATGGTCATTATTAATGAAATTATCTTTATCATTAAAGGTTTAAGTTCTAGATATATGATTTCATCCACAAAAGGAGAAAAAAGGGACATCCAGTAAAAACTCTGAAATCATAGTTTTGCACCAAACAAAATGATTGCATAGTTGTTCAGAAGTTTGTAAAGTAGATATGCTTAAAGGCACCTATTGTTTCATCCATGCCAGTTGTAGTTAAAAAGGCTTTCATGTAAATACTCTAAATAAACCTAATTACTTTTGTGTTCTAAGTTTTTTTGCCTGCATATTATGCCTCCCAAGTTGATTGATATTAAACTTTGCTAAAAATTTGTTTATCGTAGACTCTTGTTCTTAAAGGTGAAATTAGAAAATGCTGTTTCAAAAGGAGGAAAAAAAAAGGAAGGCATTAGGTTAAATATTAATTTGAATGTCTACAATAATGGGTACATATGCTATTTAAGGAAGTCATTATTCCACTGTGCAGTCAACAAGAGTATTGATTAGAATTAATTCACTACAAAAAGTCTCCAATCATTTTTAACATAAGTTTTTCCTCTTTAACAGTGCCCTGAAGCTTGTCTTTTTCGTGGTCAATTTAGCAACAAATTTGCAATTAATCATTTGTTGATTGCAATGAATGGTCTGTCGATAATATGCAGCTTACATTGCTAAAAGGCTTATACAGAGCTTTATTGTTTTCCTTTTGTCTTGGGAACACTTTGTCTAGCTGTGTTTCCTAGAATGGATTTTGAATAGATATTTTCAAGTAACTCATGCCAGTTTTAAAGAGACACCACGGACTGCTCTGAGAGTATTAATCAAGATATGCCCTAACTTTTCTCTGGCATTACAATATTTGGACATCTGTTCTGACTCCTTACATGTGAAGTAGGACACATTGGCATAAATGAAGGGTTTCATTATCTTAAATGTCATAACATTTGTTTGAATTATTTTGCGTAGATTTTAAATGCTGAAATTGTAATCTTGGTTTTTTTATAGATTTCTTTGTCCTTTCAAAAGACTATACAAATTGAAGCCTTTTAAAATTCCATTCGTAATTCTGAAAGCATAATTTACAATTTGTTCAATAACACTGAAATTGATATAGATGATACTTTAATAATTTTGAACAGTGTAAGTATTTTTACTAAAAGAAATCTAGAGGAAAAAATGCTTTTTATTCCACAAACGGAATTGTTGTCACAGATAATGTATACATAAAGGCCATTATGAAATGCGTCTTTGAGGAGCGTTGACATAGATTAATTTATTTGGAAGTAATGGCAGTTTGAATGGCAATTTTGAATTTATCAGAAGGAAACTGGGATTAGCTCAGTTGCTTACAGCATGGTGCTAATAATGCCAAGGTTGTTGGTTCTATTCCTGTATGGGTCATTCACTTAAGAGCTGGACTTGATGATCCTTGTGGGTCCCTTCCAATTCAGAATAGTCTGTGATTGTGATTCTGAAATGTGTGTTACATCCATCATCCTTAAAACAGTGTCTCAATAATATATTTCTTCTGGCTAGGAAGTGGCTTTGAATACAATGTACATAACTGAAACTAAAAGAAAGATTAATTCTGGTTCCAGGGTTTTGCAAATGTTCGAAAACGATTTGTTTGCACTGATCTTTAAATTACATATGTTTTTTATAGGTTTTGATTGTTCAGTAGCAAAAAAAATGCCCAATAGTAAAAGTAGGATTTAACTGATTTACATTGCCCTTATTAATGCTATTATTATACAAAATAGTTGTAAACATTAAGATAATCTTACTCTGAGATAATATCTGATGTCATATGGATGTGATATTTATGCTTGAGTAAAAGTTAATATTAACAGCATTTGTCTTGGCTAACATTATAAGGATTACTTATTACAAACATCAGCAAGACAAGTGTCTGCTTACTGTGCTGCAAATTTGGGAATTCTAGCTTGTCATTTAGTATTGATTACATTATTTAAGTAGTTGAGCAAAGCAGCACTTTACAAACAGGTGCTCTTTGATTTGCAAATTTGTAAAAATCTAGGAGCAGCTTTCAGCCTACTGCATTGTTTTTTAAGGTAAAAAATTGAAAGGTGATTTGACTATGCTTTCATTAAGACCAAAGATTTTTTTTTACACCTTCTTTCTCATAATGCAAATTGATTTATTGTCAAAAATCTATGGGGTTTTTCATCTGTAAAATATATTTATAGGATAACTGTCTGGCCGAAAGTTCAGGGAAACTGCCCCATTCATGTTGTTTGCAGTGAAAATTTGTGGACCTAACTTTGACCATGTGCTTTAGTTGTCTCCTGAACTTCCTCTTGCTCGTCCTGCCTCTGCACTGCAGGTGTCTGCACCCTTAGTTTGATCACTTGGGGAGTAACTTTTTACAGTAGATCATTAATTTGGGGAATTGTACCCTAGTATTTAGTGTAAACAACTTAGCCTTCTAGAAAACCTCATATGTGTTGGAAATCCTGAGTAAATGGATCTTATGCAAAGAGTTTTTATGCAGATATAGAATCCTCCCAAACAATTTGAGGCTGAGAATAGGATACTGGTATAATATATTCAAAGCTACCATGAAAGCCCTAAGTTGCTAAACAACCATGACGCACTGAGTCTGTCCAGATGGTTAGGCAAAAAGCATTATGCAAGTGCACTCTTGGGTGATTTTTTTTGCTAGAAAATTTAAGGAATTTCTCAGTTTCACTACACTACTCTAGACTTTTTCAGTAGTATTCTGAACATTTGGATCCTTGGGATGTGAAAAGGTAGCAAAATAATTTCTTTGACATTCTTTGATGGATTAATTCAGCACTTTGGAAGTAATTTGGACATTTTTATTTCTTGGGTTCAAAATAGTGTACGTGTTAAATCATCACATAGTGCTTTAGTGCAGTTTCCTGGGTTTCTGACCACATCAAGAATGGTATTCTTTTAATTTTGCTGTAGGATTGCTTAATAGTAAACTGTTTTATATAAACCAAGAGTGAAATACATCATTTGTAGTTTCTAAAGTTGCTGGGTGTTTTTCCCTTTTGGGTGGAAACCATTTTTGGTCCACCATTTTCAACAACTCCTTGTTGATTTTGTTAAAAGTTTACAGTTCTCAATTATTAGTGTCTTTAGTACAATAAAGAACATGGTTTTTGTTGTCCCTAATATCATTATTCTGATAATAATCTGTAACTTATTCCCTTTATTGCACATAATAGAACATCTCTGTGGAGTAAATAAATATATTTAACCTCAAAGTCTTTAGATGTCCTGAGTCTGCAAAAATAATTACTGCATAACCTTTGTATGTCGTGTTCTGGGTAGATCATCACTGTAAAATGTTTTGCATATCTAAATTACTTATTCAAAGCAGCTGTAGAAAAAGCTTGATTTGTTTTGGAAGGAAAATGTATGTGAATTAATTTTGTAAAATTTGAATTCATCTTCCACAAACACATGTTTGTATTTTGACATATTTTAACACTTTTCCATATATCCAAATATTAAGTCCAGAAAAGGCTTTTCATTCTCTAAGCCATAGCATATTCAGGTTGTTTTTTAATGCAGGTTCCTATTATTCATACAGAATATTTTTTGAGTCCTTAAATGCTCAGTAAAATGGCATCTAGTTCCATTTTTTAGTCTATTTCATGTTTTAGATAGCTCTTTCTGCAAAGCCTGGGCTTTATTTCACTTGGGAGCAACTGATATCAAACACTTTTCAGATGAACTACTTATATTAAGTCATTGGGTTGACATATTTCAGAGATTATTAACCCCTGTTTTTTTCATGAAAACATTGGTCATTGACATGTAGCATGTGATTGTGTTTTGTACTTCGAAAAAGAATCTGACCACTTACACTGTGTATGGAAACAAGTACACATTCATCTTTTAAGTTAAAAATTTGATTAACAGTAGCAGTAAAACCAGTATGTGATCAAGATGATCTCCTAGGGTGTAATCTCTTCCATCTAATATAGTTACAAACAATTTAATTTAATTTAATTTCTGCAGTACCTTCTCAGAGAAACCACTGTGGTGGGAGTAAACTTGGCATGAGTAGCTCATGTGAATGTAGCTCTTTCTTGAAGGCCTCTTAATTGGCCAGTTATTTTCAGACTTAGTGTTAAATAGGTTTGTCTCAGTTTGATACATAACTCTTCTGGCATTTTGGGATTGTTGCCTTCCCACAGCTACCTCACACTTTAAGAGATCCTTATGGTCCGAACTGGATATTAGGTGCTTACTGGTACAAGGAGTTGGCCTGTGTTGGTAGGGGAGAAAGGAGGGAATAAGCTTGAAGGAGCCTTCACAAAGGCAGGAATTAGAAACCTTATACACCTTAGCAAGAAAATAAAGGAGAAGCATTCAGAAAATATTTTGATTGATGCAACACAAGAGCAAATGCAGATATTAAACAAAAGTTAAGAAAGTTGCTTCTGGACCATTGAGACAGAAGAAACAGGCTATATGAAAGATGTAAGGGAGAGGATCTTAAAAAGTTTGTCGTAAATCAGCAGAGAGAGAGAGAGTGAATGTCTGTAGATAAATAATCCAACATCTAGTCCTAATTTATGAGTATGTTAGAGGGGTTTTTTATAAATTAATATTTGTTTGTCCAATAGGAAAGATAATAAATAATATTGTAATGCAAAAATTTAAATTTCAAATACAAAACATAATGAATGAGGAAAACAGTGACCTTTTTCAATTAAGAGAAAAATATTCTTTCAGAGTGTAAATCAATGAGAGATGTTTTAGTGGTTTGCATATTTCTTATAAAAATAAATACCTGCTATGGAAACAAATGAATAGCATAAATATGTATTAAAATTATAAGACTCTGTTGCCAAGGCTTTGACTAACAATTTATGGGAAGTTGCTAGGGAGAAGTCAGGTGAACATTTATTATTTGATCCCTATCAAGCAAATGAGTGTATAAAATGGGTGGTGATACAAGATTTGGCTTGAACCCCGTCGAGGATTTCAGGGGATGGCTCAAACTGTTGCATTTCAGGCATACCTTCATAAACGTGAGAAGCTAGGTGTGCTCGGTTTCTTGTATGATTAATAACAAAAGATCTTGGAATAACAATTCAGAGCAGAAAGATGTTGACATGCCTTCTGGGAGAGTCTTTCCAAAGGGCTTTCTTTTAACTCTTAAGCATACTGGGAGGGTAGGGAAATCACCCTGACAGTTCAGGCACCTAAATTAAGGGCCAACATTCAACCCCTGTGACGACTACTCTAATGCAAACTTAATCAGTGTTCAGAATAAAAATACTCAAAGGGATTTATGTTTGTTTGGGGGTTTTGGGGAGATTTTGGGGTTTTTTATTATGAGAGTGTTTGAAAAATCATATTAGAGTATAATTTTTCAAGACACTGCACAAGCAGTTATTCTTTATCCCAAATTTGCTTTTTTCTCTAAGTTTTAATATGATGATGATTTTTTGATGTCTTTCATCAAAAAATGCTTAGTAATTGAGCAAATTACTCACTTTTCTCTCCTAAGAACTGCAGAAGTTCTGGGCATGAAAGTCTGTGTTTGTTTCAAGCTAGATGGGCTTTTAATGTAAACTTTGTTTCTGTGCTTTTTATTGAAGACACCTGTGAGCCATTTCTGTGTTTCTCTGAAGAACATCTAAAGCAACGACCAATTGCATTGCATAGTGTTGTCTGTATTGACTTTCAGCCTAAGCTGTGTCCTTGATTGTGTTCTGCTCAAACTCATTTTGCAGGATAATTTGGGGTTATTTCAACATAGGTCTCGATCAGCAGTTATCAGAAATGCTACTAAAGGTTTACCACAGAGATCTTTTTAATATACAAGATATTTAATACACTGTCTATATGGCTATGTTGGCTAATTGCCATGTGATCACTTTTCTCCTTCTCTTTTTAGTGACCACATAAACACTTAGCATGGACCTATGAGAACCCTTCTCTAGTTACAGTAAATTTAGGGTGACCAAATATAAAGAAGGGAAGATGTAGCACAGTGTATCCTCAGCAGAGATCATCTTACAGGGTACATGTCCTCTGCATTGCATTGAGTTGTGGGGCACATGACACATCTGGTCTGATAATAGCTTCTCTTACCTCCCAGTCTTGCACTTGATTAATGACTTAAAAATATAGGTACATGGGAATGTATTGTCAGTTTCTAAAACCCAAAATAGCTCCTCAGAGAAAGTCCTTGAGATATTGGTACAAAGGTTTATCTTATAGGGCTGGTCCCTACACAGCTGGAACATGTGGTCACCCTGTATAAACTGATCGATAGTAAATACCAACGAGTCAATGGCTGTATTTGCCCACAATTTCTAGAGTTATGCACAGGCAGAACATAGGGGTGGCTGAGTTTTTTAGTACAAACATGGTTTTTTTTTTGCAAAATGGATTCCATTTTGTGTCTGTGTAGAATCATCAAAAACTCAACAGAATTCGGACTTCAAATGAAAAGATGAAATATGCTTACCTTTGTAGGCCTGTTTCAATTTTTTTTTTTACCATTTCTAAATATACCATCCTCTGGTCTTTTGTCTGTCATTTATAAATACTCTGGTTCTGATGTTCTGTCCTGGGTTTGAGATAGTGCCTGTTTAAATGAGTATTTAAAGTATAACTTAGCAAGACATGTACTGCTGAAATTTATTTAAACTTGACCATCAGAGTATATCACAGACAAAATAAGTAGCATTATTTTCACAGTTTCTGTGTTCTTTTTGAAAAGCCAGAAACACAAATTTCTCAGATTTTTGTTCTCAGATTTTTTTCTTAAAAAAGTGGATTATTGATATCTTTTAGTAAAGCTGTTTTAAGAAGTGCTTGTAATCTCTTCTTGCTCTCATGTTTTCAAACTACCATCTTCCTCATCTATACAGGCCCAAAATATCAGTAGAAATACAATTATAGTGACTAATGTTTCGCCAAAAACTAATGTATTAATGAACATTTTTTTAAATCCCTTTCCTTCTGTCTTAGTTAATGTAATTTAATCAAAAACCTGGGAGTCAAATGTGAACTGACAGCTTGATTCAAACAAGGCAGAACCTTAAGCTTCTTGACTGCCTTTTTCTAGGCTTGGTCATTCAATCGTTCAATATGATTTGTTTATCTGAGATTGTTATTATGGGGTGGGAAATACTAAAATGAAGGGTGTACCTCTGTTTTTTGTATTTTATATGTATGTACAGAAAGTAGAATTGTGAGGATGTTTATTTAGAAAATAATTTATAGAAAACAAGTTGTCTAGAAATTAATTTTAAGCCACCCCAGCAAACTTTCTTTATCTATTTTCAATGATATTTTTTTGTACATCTGTAATATACCATATTAATAACTGATGTGAACTAACTGGTTGTTCAGGTTAGATTTGCATTCTGATCCAAAGATTACAGGTTGCTGAATTATCCTTTAAGCTTCCTAGCCTTGTGGATCCATTAAGCCTTAATTAAAGAAGCATCTTATGAAAAAAAAAATAATCAGACCATTTGTATCCAAAGAAGATGCACACTGGTCATTTGTTTGTTCAGCAGCATAAAAATTATTATTTAATGGAAATTTTAATCACAGCAAACTTATAGGCAGACATATATTAAATGCATTAATCTTTCTATAAGGTTATTCACAATGTATAAGGTTACTCCTCTGAAAAGACTGCTTCAGATTGCTTTCCGGTAATGCTAATACCCATTAAAAAGATGAATATATATGTGTGTAAGTCAATCATAAGGTATTAAAGAGGTGTAGCAACTTAAGCTTCTTTTCTTCTTGGCAGGTCACTTTGAGAAATGTCCTAGTTCAATTAAAATATTTTTTCCATTTCCTAGGAGTAGATTCAGATATGCTCTGTCTGTTCTCTATCTTATCTTCACTGTCAGGATTTAAAACAAACCTGAGTGAGGTATAAGGATAGCCCAGCTGCTTCAGAGCCTGAACAGGTTCAAACATAAGGGTGCATGTATTTGTATATGTCTGCATGTTCATCACATAAATGTCCTGGTTGAATACTTGTGTGATGTAAAGGTACATTTTTTAAGAGTCTGTACACTTTTGTAGAATCTAAACTGAGTTAAACTGCATTTTCTGTTCTTCAAATACCCATTCTTTCATCTCTTGTTTCTAAATGCTACAGTAGTGAGTGGAAACCATCTAAACATACAAAAGGCATACAAAAGTGCCCCCAGTGTGGCAGTTTCTTTCAGATTTGATTGGTACTATGAATTTAGTTAAGAAAAATTATCACATAGGCTATTCTCATATGACATCTGAATGACTAAAAATATTGTATATATTAAAAAAGAAATGCAGAATTTTTGAATAGTACCAAACAACTCAAGTATTCATGTAATAGTCTCAGAAACACAAAATTGCCTAATTGACTGCTTACTTCTGCTGTAGATGCTCTGTATTCAGCATTACTTTGTGCCCAACATTGATTCTGATGCAAAACTGCTCCTGAAAAGAAAAATCTTAATTCTTGGATGGTTTGGTGAAAAATATTACAATTAGAGGTATAAAATGAGCTCTGTGACTGAATTGTGGATGAAGGGAAAGGTCATAGTTTCATATTAAAGTGATGCCATAAGACCTTCCTCCTCCTTTCATCTTGCAAAAGGCTTGACAACATTGTTTCTCCTCAGATTATTATTATTAGTAATATTTTTTGCCATTTTTGGGTGTGTCTGCATTTACTTATGGTGTATTACTTTTAAAACTGCAAAATATTTAGATTCAGATATAGTAATGCTGGAAAATTGTTTTTCAGGCCAGAATGCAAATCAGTTTACTAATAAAAATTAATGTGTAAATCTCAGAGATTATATTAATTATAGACCAGTATCTGACTGTCAAATGATCACTCTTTAAAAATCCTGTTCTCTTTGCTGGGTAATATCATGAAGCATGTGAGTTTGCTTTACTGAATCCTGGGTTTTCTTTTTCACATCAGTTTTATAGTAAAATACAAAAATAATTTTTCATATTTTCCTGGCCATTCACATTATCAGGTACCAGGAAAGGTCAGCATATTTTGCAAACTATATTTGGTTTACCATACCATTACTCTGTTTCTGTATAGTTAATTAGATTATTTTAGTATAGCTTTTGACACAAAAAATAAATAATTTCTCCATTGGTCCAACAACAGCTGTATGTCTAAACAAGTTGGGCTAGATGCCCCTACTTGAAATGGCTGAATGAAGTCTGCTAAAATCAATTGTGTTACAAATGTAGCCAAAAATCTCACAATGAAGGGCTCTTTGCTCTCCTCAGCCAGGAAACTTCTAATGGTTGTTCCTCAGGATTCAGGGATGGCATCTGGTAATTCCAGCAGCTCTTAAGAGACAGTGCTTACATTCCTACTCACTGTTAAGTTCCTATTACTTTCAATTCTTCCCATTGCTTTTAATTATACCAGTCAATATGCTGCTGTCTTAACAAGTAAAAGAATACAGATGCTTGAAAAACAGAAAACATGGTGTAGTTTCTTGGGTGGTGTATTTTCTTTTGTTTGGTTGGTTTTGGTTTTTTCTCTCTTATCTTTTTTCTCCCTATAGCAGAGGATTGTTGTCCTAATGCACAGCCAGCATGGGCTGGTTTCAGATTTTCTTATAGTGGGGAGTTATGTTTGAGAAGAGATCCCTGGTGCTGGGGAATCTAAGGACTCTACTTTGGATTTGATTCAGGGTTTGAAAGAACAGTTGGACAGTATAAGCTGAAGAAAGCCTTAGCAGCTCCCCTGCTTTTGAGCTCGTCTGGATGTAGTTACTTTTCTGGTTTACAGTTTCCACCAATAAGACTAGCTCTTCAGCAATCTTTTTTAGTGAAATTGAACTGATGTGTGCCTGTCTTGTGCTGTGCCTGTCAAAATTTGCTGTGTGTATTACTTTTTTTACCTCTCTGTTCATTAAGTCAGTGGATTCATTTTGGAGTCAGACAATGTTCAGGGAGGGGAAAATTTTGATCAAATCAACCTTGCATGGAAACAACTGCCTGTTTGCCATCTGCAGTGGGCATTGATCCCTAGCTTGTTTGTGCCTTGCGTTTTTTCTGCGTGAGTAAGCACATTAGCCTTTTCATTTCATTCATTAGACAGCTAGTCCTTGATTAGTGTTTCCTAGTTTCTGTCAAAAATGCTTCTACTCCTTTATTCATTTTGTCTTGGGTCTGTCTTATGCTTCAGAGTGTAGAAAATGAACAGTTAACTACAACAGTAGTCCTTTCATTTCTTTTCATATGAAACTGGCTAACAAATATACTTTTCTAATGCCGGTGCATCTAATGCGGGATAAAGTATGAATGATGGGTCTTTCTAAAGTTAACAGAGTTATTATTTTAGTTCAGCTAGCAGCCATTGTTTAGAAGTGTGCTGTCTCAGGGTTTACTGTCAGCTTTATTTCATCCATCTCCAAGAACTGTGGGATCACCTGGATACTTGTGAATATTTGCCTTATAAAATTGCACATAAAAATAAATTTAAATTAAAAATGGGTGGAGTTTGATAATGCAGCACTGAAAGCTTCAGATGACAGTTTGGGTGACAGGACAGAACAATAAGGCATTTGTTAACTAACACCATTCACTTGGGAATTTTGCTGTCATTTCCTTGCAGAACAGTGAAATATTGAATGACAATTCCATTCTTAAATGTAATAGAAAAATACATGAATAATTATGCAATGTGCATAAAGCAGCAAACTGTGTACGTCTTTAGAAACTATATAACAAGTTCATAAAAAAAAATGAGTACCTTGATGGAGTCAGTACATTTAGTGTTGCTACTAACTGATTTAATTTGATCAGTGATCACAAGTTTTGCCTAAAAATTCTATACTGTGTTACACCCTTAAGTAGATTGTGTGTGTAAAGTTTTATGAATTGTGCATTGGTTTTTATTCATAATTGTACAAGTTTATTTATATGTAGTCAATCTATCTGAACAATTTTACCTTTGAATTTAATGGTATTAAAGTTCAACATTTATCTTTTCAAAGCACCCATAAGTTAGAAAACCAAACTGTGAAGGTTGGACCAGTCAGTTCTCTGATGCATGCCCTGCTTAAGATTCTAGTAAATATAAAACTTTTTAAAACATAAAATGTTGAAGCCATGGTTTATATTAGTGGGTACCTTTATATCTGCATTAAATGCTTGCTTATTTGTGATTTAGATTAACATTGATTTGTTTAAATAAAAATTATTTTGAACAAAAGTTTTAGTCTTGTCTGGATTCATTAATAAATTATTTAAGTCATTAATTTGGGGGCTTTTCCGCCACATTCTAATTCCCATTGTTTGAAAATAATTTAAAATGTTGCTAGATGTAGGGTTATACTGAATTTAATATTTCTCTCAAGTTTTTAGTCTTTATAGTTCCATAATCTTATAAGTTGGTAAATGATAAGTGGGGAAGTTCATATATGTATAATGATAGTTGGTTATAATGACAGTTTTATTTGTAGTTTTTCTCAAATGCTATTTGCATGAAAACTGGAATTCACTGAAATTTCTTACTAACTGGACTAATTCTCCTTACATTTATATTCATAAACATCCAGAATTTTAAGACATAGCTACAAAGACATGATCCAAATGGATTTCTCTGTGTTTACTATCTGCTGCAAGACTCAAGAGTTGGTAGATTTCATGCTCTCACAATTCATTTAATACTAAAAATTAAAGATTAATTCCCAGTTTGTAAAGTTTTAACAATTAATATGAGAAATAAAAATTATATTGAGGAAAAAATTCTCTTCATATCTACAAAGGGGATTAAATAAAATGCATTGAAAACCAATTTTAGCACATCAGTTCCAAATATTCATTTTCAACAACTCCCACCAGCACAATGGATTGATCCTCTTCTAAATGTTATACACCTGTAAATATTTCATATGGCTATTTCATGTGAAATGTTATCTGATTATATTATTAACATAATTTACTTAATTTTAAAATATTGAAAAATATTTAATAAAAAAATGTCTTTTTTATATTAAGCAGTATTTCCCCACATGATTTCACATGCTGACATACAGCAAATGGAGAGTCTTCTAGTAATTATTCCTATTTTCTACCCAGTTTTAGAGAAAGCTATTGAATGCCATATGAATTTCAACTTGTATAGCATATAAAGTAACTTTGTTGAATCTGTCACTCACTTTTACTAAAGAAATGGATTTCAAACAGTTTATTTGGTATTTTTGGAAAACAGAACTATATCAGTGGTCTTACAGTAAACCTTCATCATATCTGGATATTATTTGCTGTATAAAATTTGAAGACACTTTCACTACACAAAACTATCATGTCTGATTTGTAAAAAGAAATAATGGAGACTGCAACAAGAATAATAAATTATTATGTTCAGATAGGTGCCATTCTGGGAACAATGTACCTGTAAGCTTTCTAAGTGATAAGAGTATTGCTGTTGTTGGAAATGCCAGTTCACAAAACACCTTACAATTGATATGCATTGTGCACAGGGTAGGTCTTCTGTTTTGCAGTTTTCCTGTCACAAAAGTTTTATGGTGCTTTTTTTTTTTTTTCCTGTTAGGATGCTTCAATTGCCCACAGATTCCATATCATGAGAGAAAAACATCCAGAGAAGTTCAACAGTAGGTAAGAATCTAAAAATATATGCATATAAAAATATTTTTTCATGTTATTAAGATATGTTCTCTGAGGGGTTAAGTTTCACACATCTTTTAAAATACTGATTCTTATAAAAAGAGAGGAAATTGGTTCATTTTATATTAAGCACATGCTTCCAGACTATTTGTAATGTAACTTTTTGATATCTGGTATTTCAACTGAAATGAATAGCATTATAAATAAACTCTTCTCACAGGTGAAATGTTTGCCTTGTAAAGCTAGCATGGACAAGATGAAGCATTGTGTTTGTGAGGATCCCTGAACTGACACTTTGCCATTAGGCACTGAAGAACACTTCTTAGGCAGCTGCAGATGGTGATCCTTATGTTTCATTCCCACACTCACACTGGTACATTGACAGGGGGCTCTTCCATATATGCTCTTAGTAAGGGCAAGTGAATGCCATTTTATACAGAACTGCTTTTATCATAAAACAACTTTGCTTCTATAAAAAAAAAGTCAGGAATGAGACTTTGCATCTGTTTCTTGTGTTGCTCTCTGAATCTTTAGTGCTATTGCAGAGCTTTTCTGGAGATTAAAAATGCATTATGTTTTCTGTAAATTCAATGTCTGGTTTGTTGGGTAGGTAACATTCATAATGCAATGTTTATGTTTGTTTCTTGTTATTTAGGTAATTTAGCAAGTAAGTTGTGGTGTGTAAAAGCAACATTTCAGAAATGTTTTAATTAACATTTAAAAACACATGGGGAGAGAAAAGTAAGATACAACATTATTTGGAATAAATAGAAAATGTCTAGAAATAATTATTAACACAAATGTTTTTGTGAACCTAACCATAGTGTTTAGTTTTCCATGAGGGTTACCTGGAACGTCTTCTGTAGATGCAAATCTTCATAGACCTTAGGATGATAAAATATGCTGTTTGTGTTCTCAGTTAACAGCTGTACAGAATGATATTTAAATATGTTTGAAAATGATCTTGCTTGCTGTTTCTTTGTATAAGGTATATATTTTATAGCTAAGAGTCAGAATGTGGGCCTCTTTTTCTCAAGTACTCAATTTGCTTAGCATCTATACAATGACATACTGTGAACCCAAGTGTCAGTTTCTTTTGAAGTTGCATAGTACATATTTGTTTGCTATGATGTCCTTTGACTAGCTCTGGTGCTTCTCATTCGGAAAGAATTACACTATGATAAGAGCTGCACTCAAGCCTGATCTGTGCATCCCAATGTACTGTACCCTCCCAGCAGGACTAGAGATACTGGACTTTTAGCAAATGAGGATATTCTAGGCCCTGAAGATGAAGCAAGTTTATCAGTGGTCTTTCTGCATATTTTCAGCAGTTGGCAATTATAATTTATAAAAAGCTCGGCTAATAACATGAGTTTCAGATCAGATTTCATGTCAAATAAATCATATGCCATTAATAACATCAGCTAGCAGACTCACCTTGAAATTCATCTATATTTTAAGGACCTGATATTTCTAACATTATCTTAAGGAAATTAGTTACAAAAATATATAGTCCCAGTCCCTACGTATTTTGGTACTGCGATATTGAAAGAAGTTGAAAAAAGCGAAGATTCTCTAGATATATAAAAATTATTCAGAAAGATTATGCCTTTCTAAAAAATAGTGTAAAGACTTGAGCGAAGTAGAATAGAAACTGATATTTTAAAATGTGTTTTCTTTTGTGTAGTGAAGAAGAAAAGGAAAATTTTTGTTCAATAGAATTTTTGAGATGATCTTCATTCACAAATACTTTTTTCATTACCACTTATTTGTGTGTCAAAATAAGTCGATAACATGTTGCAGCAGCATTTTCCTGGAGGATATGAAAAGAACCCCCTTTTTTTAGTTGTCTGCTAAGCCTCAAATCTTAATTCACCAGAATGTAGAATTTTCTATGCAATCTAAATTATTTAGGCTCAGCAAGTCCAACTCAAGTCTGATTCATAGTGGGCTCCATAGTTAACAGCACCTGTTCCTTTGAAAACCCTACATTACTCATTTGAAAATCCTACACTGTCATATGGGCATATCTCTTGTGATTTCAAAAAAATAATTCTTTTTTGCTTTTATGTTAGTTTCCTCTTGCCTAATTTTCCAACTTTTTAACTTTCACAGCTATCATTCAGAGCAGGTCCTTCCACTGAGGTTCTACTCTGAAAAATGAGCATGCAAAAATTTTCCTTGCTGAAGAGAAACTTTAAGTTTATATTGTATGCAGAGTTCTTTTGAAATACACAGGTGTTGTATTTGCTTCAGTGAAGTAAGTTTGGTAAAGTTTGGAGTTAGAGAATCTTTCATATTAAAAGTTGGCAATGATCCTCAAATTCCTGAGGATATTCCTTGCCACTCTGATCTCAAGGTTCCTGTGCAAATAGGGCAAACTAATAGGAAAACTCTTGACACATTCTATTTTTGTAGAAGCAAAATCTTCTTGTACTTATCTATCTTCTCAAAATGAAGATGAGAGAATATTTCCATACTTAGAAAGGCTTTTTTTAATGACTAGCCAATGTTGTGGCATTCTTTGGAACTAGGCAGTAGTTCTTGGGAACTATGTCATATTTTGAAATTTCACAATATTCACAGATTTTGGACACCAGCACTTAGTATTACTGACTTACTAAAAATAAAAAGAAATAAATTTAGGTTTAGCTTACTAAATTGTTAGAGATAGTTAGACATAAGTCTTTGGAAAATCTGAGTTTAAGTATGTATAAATATTCCTGCATTAAAAATCCGCACTATCAATTGTTGCCTTTGTAATGAAGCACCTGGTTATTTGAGTTTCTTAAGAAATTGAAATCAAGTTCCTTTGTGAAAAGGGTCTTCTGTTTTCAGAGACTTAATTTTCAATGAAAAATTACTTTATACATGCCTTAATATCTTGAAAAAGTTATACTTGTAAACTGTGATATGGAATGGCTCCATATAGCTTTCCAATTAAGGCTCAGCACAAATGTCTACCAGTGGTTTTAAAATACACGTTACTTGTTCCCAAACCCAGGTCTGGAAGAGAAGAGTTCTGATGATGGTCAAATAGTAAAGAATGGAAATGATAACACAATAGTAGCATCCTGAGCTCTGTCAAAATAATGAATCATAATATGCCTTTTTAATTATATCTTTTGATCATTAGCACACTTTATCAGAAATCAGGACTGACATTGCATTAAGATTTATATGTGTTCATAAACCCCAGAATCTCAGCTGTCACATCGCCCACTCTGTAGGTCTGAAGTGCTCACAACCTTGTGCTGGAGAAATCAGTTTCCTTCCCAGCATCTTCTGCTTAAGAGTAGGGTCAGATTTTCCAGCGTAAGTGTGGAAGGGCTGAGTTAGTGCCAGTGGGGATAAAACTTGCAAAAGGCAGTATTTCAAGTAAAAGTATCATTAAACTAGGACATTCTGTTGAAATAATGATTCAGTTAGGCCAAAATGCCCTACAGGGAGATCTGTGTAAACATCATAGGCTTGATGCTGGGAATAACAGATGTATGAGTTATGTGACTGGAATATACACAAGGAAACAAAGAATAATTTCTACAAAAAAATAATTCGAGTTGATGTTAGCTTTTCTAAAATCATACTCAGTTCAATTAGGCATACTAATTTGATGCTTTGGCATCCCATAGAATAAAAGATATTTCTTAGTCTCAGTAAGCTAAAATAGAATTTATAAATTATATTTACAGTCTTAAGTACATTGTCAATCTATTTCCATCTTTTATGAAGAAAACCTAAAGCAGAAAAATATTCCTAATCATTTCATATGACAAAATACTTTTTAGATTCCCTTTGAACTCGTTTAATTATGCTTTTCTTTTGTGCTGATACCTATACATTTAATCTCTAAGAAAGTTTGTTAAGTAATAGAAAGTACTGATTTACCTTGTGCAAGTTATTCTCCAGGAAAATCAGGAAAGGCCACAGTAAGAAAAGGAAGGAGAAATGGCAGATCAGTGAATTTTTAGAATTTTTCTTGGTGTCCTGATTTGAGTACTTCACTATACAATGTAGTTACAGCATCATATCTTTAGTTACATAAAAAAAAAAAAAAA
>VZRH01006098.1:1439705-1494172 GCA_013397555.1 Urocynchramus pylzowi | reverse complement strand
TTTTTTTTTTTTTTTTTTTTTTTTTTTTATAGCACTCTGAAATACCTAACTCTGAATATTATCTTGTTCTGTTGTCCAAGAATTTAGATTTGGAAATAAGCACAGACCTGTTGAAATGTCAGACTGTGTCACTGAAATCCTGATCTGAGTTTTTGTATTTTTGACCTTTTGTCACATGACATGCTTTTGATCTTCACAGCTGTAAGCTAAAAAATGCAGAGAGACAGAGTTTACTATAAAAACAATGACTTCAGATCTTGTTTCATTAACTGAGGTACTGTCTTGTACATTAAAATTAAATAATCTCCAATATTTCAGACTGATTGTCTTACTTTACAGACTGATGGTAATGTCCCATGTATAATATCACAGAATACTGAACAATTTTTATGGCTGGATATATTTTACCCACAAGCCACAGGATGTGAACTTTTAACTGTATCAGATAATACTTAAGGAAAATCAGTATCTTTATAGTTCTTAACCTTATGAAATTCTAGATTCCCCATGAGAGGAAAGTATCCTGCTTTCTGGAGGGAGGAAAAAGTGTGTAACTAGTAAAGATTCCTGGGAGATAGTGATGAGCAGAAAGTAGTTTCCCTGATGTGAAAAAAATAAGAACCTTCCTTCATGACAGAAAGGGAACTTTGCCTTCTTGCAGTTGCTGCTGCACTGAGAGCTGCAGTGCTTTCTTGAAATAAGACAGTCCCAGCTGTAACCCCCTGATTAAGACTCACCTTCTCCCTCTGTGCTGCTTAAGTAAAGTACAAGTTGCCTAGTGCCAGGCAGCTTGGGGTTTTGCTTCTCTGTTTGTTAAATGGTGAATGTTTATTTAAAGGAAGCAGAGCACCTGAACAGTATAGGCTCATCCGAGGGACTTGGACGATGATTGTGCTGTCCTGCTACCAGGGTGACAACTCCAGCAGGTTACAGTGAAAACTGTGGCTAGAATTGCAAAGGTAAGAGCAGTTGCCTGAAATGTTGGTTACTAATTTATGCCTTTAATGAAATACATTAAACACAAACTGTGTCCCCTAAGTCACAGGTGATGTACGTTGACTCACCAGAGACAATTTATGCTTTTCTATGTAGCTTTAAGCTGATATTCCATCTGTTAGCTAACAACTCTTTCATTAAAATTGGCTTCATTATGTGTAGGGGTTTTTTTCGGTTTCACTGCATAATACAGCCTAATCAAAGATAGCTAAAAATAATCCAGTTTATCTCTACATGGAAGTCATAATACGTATCGTGAGAGAGGAAAAACCCAAAGGTAACAACCTGCATTATATTTTTTTACTGCAATGGCCAGTGAAATAAAGTCTTTATTTACTGATGAGCCCAGGAGGATTTCTTCATACTGGGCAGACAATATGACCCTGTATTGGGTTACAAGATGGATTCCTTTTTGTATTTACAAGCTGTGACATTCTGCAACTGCTTTACAGAAATTCTTTGAAGATATGGAGGTTAAATTTCAGTCTTAGGTAGAATTATATTTTAAATAATGATGTATTAAGAATTTCTGTCAAGATTTCTACTTTTTTTGTCATAGCCCAGTCTAAAGATTTATTCCAAGGGCATCTTTGGTAGCAGTTCAGATTATGTTTGGCTTAGTTTTGTCTTCTAGGTTGCAATATAGAATATTAATTTTCAGTTTCACAGAAAAAGAGCTAGACATAGAGACATGTTAGTTTTGCCCCATGGCTTATGATGAAGATCAAAAAGAGGAAAAATAAATTACATTATCCACTTTGGGTTTAATGTACACTTTCTACATTGGAAACTAGTAAAAATAGTATAAATGTTGCTAAGATATAATAGCCCACCTTAATAAAAAATGCACATAGAATATATTTGTTTTTTACCATTTTAGAAACAGTTGCTACCCTCATTTGTACTTCATAATCCACCACAGTGAAGGCTTAATAGACCATTAAAGAAACGGTGGGAAGTTAATTTTAATATGTAATGGTGTGAGGGGTTTTATTTTTTCCTTAATACAATGAAGCTTCTAACAATTTTATTTGCGAAGAAGATGATTATTTAATAAAGTGACAAACTGTCCCACTGATAGGATACATTAATTTTCTTCTAAAGCTGTTCCTTGTACTCCATAAGAAGGTGATAATTAGGTTTGCAGATTAGAATAACATAATCAGACCACTTGTGTGGATGCTTGTTAAAATATATTTTCCTCTTCATATAAGCCTCATAATAATTAAAAACTGTTTAAAAAGAGAACCATTCTTTTTCGGTATGGACTTTTTAAATGAGTCCTAATAATATATCAAGTTATTCTTAAGCTAATTCAACTTTTTAAAAGGTTAGTATTTGAAAAAGAGTATGGAAAGTGATTAACTGGTGAGTTTAAGTATTAGCATTAGGTTTTGCAGGAACACCTACAGTATAAAACAGCGCTCATTCATATCCTGATTTAATTTCTTCCACTGTCACTCCTGATTGTTCTATTTAATCTTTTTTAAGTCACATAAAATTATCTTGTATGTGTAAATTAACAATCATTTTCTAATTTCACGGCAAACTTTAAGCACTGTCAGAGAAAAAAAAATACACTGGCAGTGATTAATTCTCTATTTTAAGCAAAACTAAATGTAGTTGCTATTGAGGTAGAGTGCACACAGAGAGTTTTTTTGGTGATTCTATACTCCAATAAAGGCAGTGGAGAAATAGCAATGAATGTGAAATGAGTAGTTCACATCTAAACTATCAGGTTTGTGTCTCTCACATTGAGTCAGTGTAATATTCACTGACCTTATGTTTTAAAACATTGAAGCCAATTTCCTTTGCTTAGGATTTGTGTAGTATTCACTACTTCTTAAAACTTCCTGGCCTAAACCCAAGGTGGAAAGTGCACGGCCTAAGATCATTTAAAGTGTCTTTAAGTGTTCCAATTTCTTCACTTTTAATAAGATTAAGATTTTTTTTTTCCTATAGTTCAATGAAGTCTTATTCTAGAGAAGAAGGGAAAGTGTATGTTTTGGTTGGTTTTTTTTGTTCACAACAACCTTGAAATTAATCCTATGCTAAAGAATAAAAACTGTTTTCTCAGTATTTCATCAGTTGTTCAAACTTTCAAGGTCCAAGATGTTTCATTACAGCAGTTATGATCAGTGTGTTGATAAAGGAGGGTTGATTTAAACACTAAAAACCCAGCATGTTCTGGCTAGAAATCACTTTCATTTCAAACAACTGAATGTAGAAAGAAGTGTTACATTATTAAATATTTCAATCACCTAATTTGTACATACATTGCAGTAAGCCTTACTTTGTGTGCACAGTTCCATATGTATATTTGATATACTGGCCTAATCAGCTTCAGGTTGTTATGGGGACATGTTTTATGGACAAGTAAAAAGTAATCAGGTTCTTTTTATTACCATTATGAAAGAGGTAAAAGAATATTTTTTGTAGTGTGCTAAATATACATACAGAAAAGGAAGAATATTCAGTCATTTACAAAAAGAGATGCAATACTGACTGATTTAACAGCAGTAGATTAATATTGTAGACTCCGTCATGAAGGGATTTATAAAATATATTTTTAATATTATTAAGTCTTTTTTTTTATCATTGTTGGATATTAACAAAATTTTCTTACCATGTAAAGTGAATCATATGACAAAGATTAACCGGTACTCTTACCAGAAATTGATCAACATCAGCTCTCTAAGGCTATAGGCCAACAATCTACAGACATTTGACCCCACTTCTCCCTTTCTAAATAGATGATTCCCAATAATCATCATGGTAAATAGCTGCTTTGAATGACAGTTTACATAACAATTCTAGATATTTTTGGTTGAACAAGGCATGCTCATAAGGCATCAAGGAAAAAATTAATTTTTAAGAATGTCATAGAAATATGTAAGTCTTCAAGGTAGCAGTTATTAGGTATAATTCCTTTGTTTTACATGATGGGAAAAGGTGATGTAGATGGGATGTTCTGAGGATGTGTTGTATCCTTGGTTTTCAGAATCTGTAGCCTGGTGAGATGAATGGCAAACTTTTCTCTTAGGACTTTTGCCTTTTATAGATAAGCAAACAGCCTAAAGAAGGCAGGATTATCATGGCAAATCCTCTCCAATGGATTCTGAACACAAGGCCACCTGTAAAATGCCATAACTGAAATGTTAATGGCAAAGCATGATGACCTCTCATCAGTTTGCAGACTGAAAGCCTCTCTGTATATGGCAATTTTTTCACAGTTTCAAAGAAAGACCTATAGGTGCAAGTGTAGAAATCCTGTTACATCTCTGTGTACTGGCCTTCCTTACATAGGAAATATTGCCATGTTGAAATTAGATGATTATATTATAGAGTACCCAGCTTCAACTCCAAATTAAAAGCGGGAGTGCTTACAGATCCTTGATGTCTTGCCTGATCTCTAGTTTTAATGTTGTCTTAAGAGGCCTGGCTTTGTCTTTAAAATAATAATTTGTGCTTTAACATCCTAGAAATAATTGGAAAATTAAGGAAGATAATTTAAATTTCAATTATGTCTACATCATCAGCTCTGTGTGTGTTTATGATTGCTCTTTCAGAGTCCATGAATATATAAGAGCTCAGATGAAGCCTTCAAGGATAGTGAAACAGGTGTGTAAAGATATATAAAGGTTTTCCAGGGAGCCTAGGACCAAACTGATATCCCCTGGATTTCAGCTCAAGGCATTGACTGTCAAAGGATACATCATCCTTTTTATGTATGCTAGAAACATATGTATTAGCAAAAATGTGATATAATTTGAGGAAAGATTTTTTTGAAACAGAAATATATAGTGAGCTTTGTCCCTTTCCCCCTTTGCAAGAAACTAACTAATCTCACTAATTATTGTAGTGTTTATTGATTACATTACTAACCCAAGTTTTCATATTGCTGCAGGGGGCAAGCAGACTGGGCTTTCCTAAATGGAAAAATATTGAACATTAGCAAAATTATTGTGGAACATTAAATGCTAAAAATGTCTTTGAGAGTAATAAAGGTTAGAAAGTTTAACAGGTCATCACACTCCTTTTCTTGTTACTCGGATTTTTAAGGCATTCAAGTGTTAATCTTTTGAAAAGGAGAGAGGAGGAAAAAAGGAGAAGACAGATGATTGGGAGATACTTAATTATCTGTTTCTTTAAAGAAGGTGTAGTCAGGTCCAACCTCATTCAGCTGCCAACACTTGCATAAAGCTGCTGGAGAGAGCTCCTGTGAACACCCAATTGCCAGGCTCTAATTTGAGATAAAATAATGCATCTAACTATACTGTTATCAATAATTGATAGGCACTTACAAATGTAATTCATTGAAATCTCACCTGTGGCCCAACCTCTGCCACTCAGGAAGAAAGAGACGTAGCAGTTTTCTTTCTGGTTTTATCCAAGTCATTGTGTGAGCTTTATAGGGGATTTATCCAATAAATTGTACACAATAAACATACAGAAGAAGCCTGGCATGAAGTAGAGTCTTTTTATTAAAAATGTCTGCATTTTTTTTTGTTTCCTTTTACCCCTCTTTAAAAATATATATTAAAAAACACCACTTTGTTTGGTTCCCCACTAAGAGTAAGCTTTTCTTTGAATGTCATCCATTTTCTAGAATTTTTAAAAATTGAAAAGCTTTGCCCTTTTGACCTGCTAATACAGCTCAGTCACAGTTCACTGCGAAGCTGTGACAACACACGCAGTGATAACAAGGCAGGCTGTTACATCCTCATTTTTTTAATCTTGACTGTATCAGCATTACTGTGACACAACTCATCAGGTTTGGAATAATGTAATTAATTTATGAGGTTCCTCATAATTAAACTAGTCACCTGTGAATATATCCAAAGGGATCTTTCAGTGCTGTTAATCTGGGCATTTCATTTCATTTTTGTGTATAACAGATTATTTAATCTGCATATTATTGGATGAGTGCCTACAATATTATTTCTAGTTTAAGCATGCCTCCTCTCTCTTTTGTAGAGGCCAACAAATGGGGTGATACAGCAGTATTACCCCCTATACCACATTCTACTCCTGCCTCAGTTCTGTAGAATCTAGAGACCCAAAAAGGAGAGTAAGTGATGTGGTTCTCTTACACAGAGGCATATGTATGGACAAGACATAAGAAGAGATCATACACACGATGTGATGCTTGCTCTTTTCATGGATGCATGAAGCTCAGGGGGAACAAGATAGTGGGTTAGGTGGCTGCAGTCACTAATCAGAAGTCTTTCAGAGTTTCAGAGTTCCTGTCAGCCTAGGACAGTTGCATAGGTTCAAAAGCCACTTGAAATTAACTGTTCATTCTATTTTCTAGTAATTGAAATTTATATGATCTAAAATCTGAATTTTACTGATGAAAAACCAGTTTGCCTTGATGTAGTATGTCCTAATTTGAAAAAGAAAAAAAAAAAAAATTACATTAAGTGCATTTGCATTGAAACAAAGGAAGCCTTTATGTACTCATTTGCAAAAAAAACCCTCCTAGAAAAAAATGCAACAAATATAGGCTTGGCCACTTATTTAAGTAAAAGGGTACAAAATCACCTGTGGGTAAAATCAAGGCAAGGGCTCTGCAATGCAGAGTTAAACTTTCTATTGAGCAGCCACTGCTTGATCAGCTGTTAGCTAGTCATTTTATCTGTTGCCATCTCTAGAATAAGGGAAAGGGTTCTGTCTCTATCATATCCTGTTTTTCAGGTCTTTTTTTTTAAGAATTTTCTGACAACCAGAAATAATTTATTTTTATGTGTATTTCAATGAAAATCCATTTTATATCCAATTTTTAAAATTGTATTATGGTAAGAAGATTTGAACATTTTGGTTTTTCTCATTCCCTAGTCCATGCTAAATATTGAAGGTAATTATTGCAACTCTGTGTGTGGATTTCATTAGATTCAGCAGGAATAACCTTGATAAAATGCTCAGTTTTGCAAAGGTGCCCTTTCAAGATGCAAATTAGCACAATTACGTTAGTTGAAAACATATTTTGGAGGTATGCAATCAAAATAATAAAGTAGTTAAATAAAGCTTGTATGTGCAATCACATTTGGTAAATAAAAAAATATTTCCTAATAAGAAATTTGACAAGTTTTGTTTAGTGCAATTTTTAACTCAAGTTGTACGTAGGTTCACTTATATGCCATTGTAAAAGTGAGTGTTGCTTTGCTTTTCATGGCAAAGTAGAAGATAGACAGACAACAATTCCAGAAATGGTGTAAACTACATGTCTGGAGAAGAAAAACAGCAATGCCTACTACCAGGTCTTTCTCATCACTCACACACCACAGAATAATTATGTGGGACAGCAGGATGGGGGGGATTGAGTAAGCACTCAGCAAACAGCAGATGCACGGGCTCAACTTCATCCTTCACAATCCCCAGTCTGAAATGCAGAGTAAATGTTTCTTAGACCAGGAGAAAGTACATATTTATTGCAATTAATCCCACAGCAGTTCATCTTCAGATGATGCTAAAGCAAGCAAAGACTCTTCTTAGTGGCTCCCAGGCAGTCACAGGGACAAGAACATCCCTTTAGATTTGCACACTGTGCAGCAGTGGTGCCATAACTCTGCTTTATATATGGGTGTCAGTCTGTTCCTTTATGCCTTGCAGAGAATCATAAAGAAAACTGAAAATATAATGAAAATATAATGAATTAAATTTGTCATTAATTTCCGAGCAAAAATTTTAATCTGCACCAGAAGAGCCATGTAAATACAGTGCATATTCTGTTGTAGGACCTGCTTTGAAAAGTATTTTTTTCTTCTTTTATTTTTTCTTTTTTTTTTTTAAGTATGGTACTTTATGACTGGAGTTTTGAGTGTATTGGTATTATTATGTGTATTGTATTTTAAAGTACTTTTATTAACCATCTTATCCCATTTACTTTAAATGGCGGCTTAGAATATGCACTATTTTGGTGTCAGACAAATCTGTCATCTGGATTGCCCATCTTTCCTAATAACATTGTTAACAGAATTTAATACTTACTTGACTAGAGAAAGCTAGTTCCTTGTAAAGATAGAGTAGAAATCCTAATGAAGCCACTGAAGCTGCAATGTGAGCTTTGATACTGAAAGTGACAGGGGAGAGTTGATCATATAGAGTCAGAAGGAATGTGTATCTTGTAACCTTTGACACAGAATAGTTGACTACATTCCAGTATAACAAAAACTTCTGTTTTTATGGAAATTATGTCTGAGTAAGAAATGTAGGATTTCCTGTCTCACTTACCTGTGTTGGTTAGGGATCTGCTTTGTTTGATTATCCCTGATATACACATTCTCATTAAGTATCCATCCAGAGGTTTATTGTGGATAGAAGAGTCAAATCTATTAGCTTTCAATTTCTTTTTACTCTTGTAACAAAAACATATTTTTAATAAAATAGAGAGAAAGAATAACCTGAGGGAGTAGTTCAAACCCTCCTGACTTAGAATTGCCAATCCATGGAATGACGTAGCATTTAAGCAAAGGGATGGAAGATGTAGATGAAGGGCTATTAAACACTATAGTCTGGTTGCACCTTCTATTACAGAAAGTAGAGGTAAAAATCTAGAAGGGAAGTTTTGTCCTGTATTCTTCTTGTCTGTGAAGATGAGAATAGAAGTAAGCTTCTGGGACACCAAATTGAATTTTTTGCTGTCAGACATGATGGTGCAATAAAATTACTCCAAAATGTCCATGAATCATCAGATCCCCAAACCCTTGTATACTTGTCTACCTGCTACCAGAAATTAATGATAAATATTGATAAACCCAAAATCATGTTGTGTAAGGGAAAGAACAGAGATATGATCACAGACACCAGCAGCCCTACATACCTGCAATATGAGGAATTTAAAAAAAACACACAACAGAAAACTGATAAAAAATCCAAACCCTTCCAAGTGAACCCAGAAGGCAGACCCTGGACTAAGGTAGTAAGAAAATCCCAGCTGGTGTAGAGTAAAATTTCCCACATTAGTAACTGGCTTGATTATGTGAACAAGAGTGGTGCTTCAGGTAACTTAGTGGTATCTGGAGTGCTGGCAAATATCTAATCTAAACAATTATTTATTTATTTATGGCCAATCCATAGTTAAAAAAGAGAGAGAAGAAGCAACTCTTCATCTGAGAAGGGTTACAAGAGTATCAAGGAGACAAAACAATTTTCATAAAGGAAGAAACCTCTTTGTTTGTTATAAACATACCTTAAAAATAACATGCTTGTATCACAGATTACTGTGTTTAAAAATAACTTCTTAATTTTTAAAGTAGTCAAATCAAGGTCCCATCTATCCTGTTTCTTCAAATTTATGCAAATGTTTCACTCTTACAGTAGAAGTTGAGTTTTCTTGAAGAAATTTGAATGAGTCTTTTATTGACGCTGTTTATTTTGTTAAGTGTTGACACACTCAAAACTGAAGGCAGTGGAAAACTTTTCATGATAAGAGAAAGGCAGCATGATTTTATTAAATGCTATTAAAGTGAACCATAACTGATTTTAATTTAATTTCTTAAAATATTGTTAGTTTCAATTTTCTAGAATCCAAACTAGCCTAATGATAGAACATCACCTATGGTTTCTGAATTTGTAGAATATTTTGCCATGTATTTTATGTTGTACTGTTAACTTGCCTGAAACAGATGGCTTTTCATATTTGATCACGTGTTCATAAACACAGTTTCTTTCATGCTGTTTCAATATCCAAGTATCCTTTCCCATCCTCTGGTGCTGCTTACAGCACCTGCCTACTGCTGCTGAAAACCTAAATGTTTGTGCTTTGGCCCATCTTTTGGCCCATGTTTTAAGTAATGCCTCCTTACATGTAATTTGACTGACATCCAGGTTTTTCCATTAAAGACACACACAACTATTTGTGAAACTGATTTGATATATGAATTATTATTAAACAAAAATTTAAAAAAAAAAATGTTTTGATATATGTTTCTGACACTTCCCCTGTTACAGTCAATCAACACTATTGATTTTGATGGAGTAATGCTCTCTTAAGTGAAGATCTTATTTTCCAGAAATGAATTTGTAACTGTTTTGACCGTCAGATGGAGCATAGCCTCTTTTCCAGTAGCCCAGGATTTTTTTTTATTTTATTTTCAGCCAAGATATATCAGCTATAGCCTTTACAAACAGGCAAATGTCAAGATGCTGCAAAATACAGCATTTGTAAATAATACATCTGATGTGCATTTCTTCATCCCTTGGGCAGACTAGACATATATTGTATTCCATTTCTGAAAAATAACTTACAGTTCTATATTATTAATGATTGCACATCCATACATTAACAAAATACTAACAAACTGTTCCATGAGTAGCCAGACTAATGAAGACTGATTTCCTACAGATGTGTGTCCTGTGACCCTTAGTGTCCTTGCTGTGACAATCCCATTTTCACATATGGTCTTAGTTCCACATGCTGCTCTGTGCTCTGTGTTTGTGATTAACCAATCAGTATTTGCTGATTTCTGGGCTTTGTAACAAATGGAAAAAGTGCCAGACACTTTCTTTAACTGCAATTATCTTGTTTGTGTACAGGTCATGTATCAATGAAAGAAGTAGTTAATTCTTTAAGGGCTCATCAACTATTTGGTGTTTGTGTAATTTTGACTGTTCTTCCTTGTCTCCACTCCCCAGTATAAATCATTTGTAGCCTTTTACAGTCAGATTCAAGTAAAATTTTATGTTTGATTGATCCACAGTATTGCATCCAATTTAGACATATTGTATGTGATAAAACTGTAAGGTCTTAGAGTAATTGACTCTTGAACATAATGGGTTATAATGCTGTCATTAAATGACTGATTGGTTGTTCTATGCTATTGCAAAGAAATCCTGTGGAAAAGAACGTCTGGAAAGTGCAGATGTTCATCCATCGCAACTGGGGGTAGATTTGTTTCTTTTGATGTGTAATTGCAACTGATAATTGTATAGAAAAAAAATCAGGATGTTAATGCTTCAGATCTCTTTCTCTTAACGTGTATAACGTCTATCCTAATGTTGTCTTGTCTCTGACTCCTAACTTATCCCTCTCACTGAGCTACATCATAGTGCATGCCCACACAGGAGTGACCATTTTTCAGTATTTCTTAATTTTATTGCCCATGCTCCCCATTATCTCACCTATTAAAGTTCTTCTGGCTCTCCTTTCCCCTCAGTACAACCAAGGATGCAGCTGTTTGTGTTTCTTGCTAGAAACTGGCATCTAAAAATGCCCTCAGGATAACCTTAGAGAAACAAAACCTTAGAAAGGGCACAATGCAGGTTATTTCCAAAGCCCCTACAATAAATATTTGGTATAAATTTTGTTTGATTTTAGTAAGTCATTTGAAGGAATAAACTTCATCAATACATCATTCACTTAGTGTGGATCATAATTGATTAATAAAAAATGTGGCCAAGCAACATTTCCTCTTTCTTAAACTTTTGTTCATTATCTTGTTAAGCCCTCATTTCTGCCTGATCCTGCAGTCCCTCATATCTAGATAGGTATACATCAGTGTGTGAACTGGATGTTCCTTGGAGAGCTTCTTTGGTTCCAGGCATACCTCTGGAACCTCTCACTCGGTCACACGAGCCTGTCTATAGTGTGCATTTAACCTGAAGTACTTTTCTGAATGTGGGGCACTTAAAACTTTTATAAAATAAGTAGATCCATGGGTACATTAAAAAGGAAATAACATTGCCTGAAAGAGAAGGAAGAAATAATCCTAACATCCTATGATATAAAATAGAATTTTCTCAATCTGATTTAGTTTAGTTCTAATTTAATTTACTAACCATTTTATAAGACACTATCTTACAACATAACTCTTTTCCTTCAAAATATGTTTAATGTCCCAACTGAAAGATTTCAGTGATTTCCTAAGTTACTCCTTGTTTCCTCTGACATTTGTCATCATAAGGAATTTGTATTCTTTTATCCTTTGATGCCCCTCATCATCAACTACTTTGATAGAACCGAACTGAATAAATTGTATGGCTCCACTAAAAAATCTCTGTTTCAGTGATATTATTTTTATGATATGTAAGTGATCTATAGAAATGCATATCAATTATACATATACATATATATACACACACACCCCCCCCATATATATATAAGATTATTATATATATAAGTACCAATGCAGTGAGAGAACTTAAAATTCTGTTTCATACTTTGAAGATTCCAAGTATTTATGGCTTTCAGGAAAGTTCTGATGAAAATGATAGTGACTATCAAAAAAGTTTGTTTGGGTTGTACATCATGTAATCTATTCTGTAATATTTTGTTCTCCTCATATACTCCTATATACTCCTATATATAATGTTGTCTTTTAATACAATTAGGTAGATAGGTGTGGATAGGATCTGCTATCAAACTAAGAATTCTGTGTAGTTTTGCAGTATCCCCTGTTCTCCTCCTTTCCTGCAACACGGTATGTTTCAAATCACCATTCAAATTTTCAAGAGAGCACCGCCAAAATTGGGTAGATTCCATTCTGAGAAACCTTATTAATAGTAATTTAACAGAATAAACACATCAGACACTGGGTTGTACAATAGTAAAACTATAGTTGTTTTCTGTGTGAAGTTTCACAGTTGTGATTAGACCTACTCAATCTGTTTTAAGCAGCCATAATAATTTCAGACTCCTGGTTTAGAGGCATTTTATAGTGTATCCACAAAAAAAAAAAAAAAAAAAAAAAAAAAAAAAAAAAANTTTTATAAAAAAAAAAAAAAAAAAAAAAAAAAAAAAAAAAAAAAAAAAAAAAAAAAGCTATAGAAAAAGGCTTTTTCAAAATTGTAAGAAGTTTTTGCATTTGTAGAGAATGAATTAGGCCCATTTGCTTTCCTCTTGACAAAGTGCATTCCTTTTAATCTAGTCATTATACAGAAAGTCAGCAAAGCAAGGGAGGAAATACAGAGAGATTATAGGAAATGACTGTTTAAAATACATCTGCAAATGAGTAATGCTGGGCTTGTGTTGTAGTACACCATCAATTTTCCTTGTACTGTATGCACCAGATATGCTACACTGCTGCACTTGTTTGTGTTTTAAGTCTTTTTAAATCTTATAGGTGCTCCACTATTACCAAATATCTCAGCATTATGTAGCCAGAATTCAAGGCATGTGTTTTGAACTTGATTTAACAGGCAGAGTGCCAGCTTTATAAGGCTATGTATGTTTACTTCATAACTATTTAGAGCCCAAGCTCATTGTTTACTGTGGTGAAAATATGTCTTACAAAGTCCTGCAAATTCAACCAAATTAAGGATTTAGTTAAGAATTAATAGTGATGTAATATGTAGAAATTGTTGCTTTTTTTTTGATTTGTTAGATATTAATGATGTTGCTAAATTTCAAAATTAGATGATCTCTCAATCTTTTTTTCTATAGGCACTAACACAGTAATGCAATGAGGGGTTAGTATTCCTGCAGATGATTTTTATGCAATTGTCATTGAAAACACTGACCTACTTTTAACAATGGATTTGTCCTGTTTCGGGGTTTTTTTTCACAAAATAACAAATCAATTAATACTGTTTAAAAATTCTTTGCCTCTTAGAACCCATTTAAAAATCAATTTTTAAGCTTTAAGTCATTCATTCCTTTATTTGCATTTAAAACTCAAATATAAATACATATTTTTCGTTGTTAAATTCTGTAACCAATTTCATTCCTAGCCCAACTTTTAATGACAAGCTTAAATATAGAACATATTTTGAAGAGCTAAGAGAAAGAATTTATTGATAAAGGAAAGGCAGACTGCAGTGTACCTGGACAAATAATATTACTGTAAGAGTGATAGATCTAGCTGCAGAAACTGTAGGAATCAGAATATACAGTTCCAGGACAAAATGCGAAATAGCTGGGAAGACTGACTATTTTTAAATAAAAACAATGTTCACTCTGGAGTCCAAAATTTCTTCTTTTAAAGCTAGAAATAAACATCTGTTAGTTTTTCCATTGTAAAACTTCATTTTTATGGGTTTATAATAGGGTCATAAAAAGTCTTTCCTTACTGAAACTTGACATCATAAAAGGCTAGGAAAGTCCTCTGGGTAAGTAATAAATAGATTAAAGGATGATAGAAAGGTATGTTTTCAGTACAAACATACCAAAACACACAAAATCTCACTCTATTATCCATTTGACTTGTACCCTTTAATCATAGTTCAAAGCTAAGCAGAATTTCCCCTTTCAGAAGTGTACATTTGGATTCAGTAGATACTTTATCAGTTCCATCCAAAGAGAGAAAATTCGTGGGGAGTGAGCCATGAAGTTCTGGCTCCATCAGCAGAGGGAGCCTTAAGGTCCTAAGACCTGTCCCAGAACTTAATAAATTCTAGGCCAAATTGTTGGTCCAATGCATCTTCAGACTTTTCCAGCTTCTTTCATTTCCTTGCTTCCTTCCTAGTTCTAGCTCATTAGAAGTCATAGTCGTATGCATTCCATTAAAATCTAGAGTGTTAGTATCTGCATTTTTATTTGCAAAAGGAAACTAAATAAAAATACATATTCATTACAGCAAAGCCTTGTATCCTAGTTGAGAAAATTTATGGTGATAGCTTTGTTATGTACCAAATGGTGGCATAGGCACATCCCCTGGATTGTCAGTATAAAAAAAAATATATTATTATTTCTGTTTGTGTGTTTTTATTCTGGATGCAAAGGTGAAAAATAATTTCAAGCACTTGTGAATTCTTTTAGGAAATCACTGGCTATTTTTACATGAACTGTTTTCCTTAGGTGTGATCTTGCATTCACTTAAGTAACTACTAAATAATTAAATTTATTTTAGCCATAAATAAGCCATGCAAATTGTGACAAAAGTCCTCGAGGCCATGGTGTGAAATATTTTTTTTTTAGATTAGTTGACAAACTAGTTGGATCATAAATTGAGACAAATCACTTAGAACTAAAAAAAGACAAAATTTGAAGCATCGCTAATGTGGGCAAAACCAGTAATATATGGAATAAGGTGCTTTTCTGTCTCCTGCTTTGAAAATGGTTGACCTGAGTACTGCTAGTCTCAAAGTCCAGTGTCTGGAAACATGCATGTGGAGAAGGCAAGTTTCTTTGGCTATTTATAGCCATATAAATATATTATATATTTATATATAAATATATTTATATATTTATATATTTCAAGGCTATTATATATTCAGCTTCATTGTGATGTCGCTCTTTTTTTTTTTCTTCTTTTTTTTTACTTTGGATGTAATTACTCCTTATCTTTATTCACCATTTTAAAGTTTAACATTATGAACATTATTACTCTGAATTTTTATATGTTTATTTACTCATTGTTTCTTACTAACTTCCATGTTAATGGTCCATGACCATTTAAAGGATATTCTTTGATTAAGGCATGTTAAAATCTGTTGCTTGAAACAGACTCTAGTACTTTCAGACTTCTTTTTATGATCTTTTTGTCTATGCTGGCTGATCTCCTTGTGACTATGTGGTAAGGACAGATCTGATACTCACAGTTTATTTTTGAAAGATAAGGCTTGTTCAGTAATTAATATGAGAATTTCTTCTAATGTGAATCAGGTATGATCATTAGAAAGGTAAGCACTGGAAAGGTAAACAACTATGTGATGCAAAAATATTATTGTTTATATCTTGTCAAGCAGTTCCACTATGGAAAGACTTGTTGAGGTCAGCTTTTGAATGATGGTAAGTAACACTATCAGCTACAGATAGACTGGGGTGACATTATGTACATTTGAAATGCTGGCCCAAGAGATATGAAGGAATGAAACAGGATGATTTCACTTCACTAATAAGATGAAATTCATATCAGAGTCACAGTTTGGCTTTTCCTTTCTATAACTGCATTTTGAGTTAGTAGCGTAGCAGAATGATAATGATCTGGAGTAGGGATCAAGTGCACCCTCAGTCCCTTTGCAGAATTGGGTGGGAGTGTTGATCTGCTGGAAGGCAGGAAGGCTCTCCAGAGGGGTCTGGACAGGCTGCATCGATGGGCTGAGGTCGATTGTATGAGGTTCACCAAGGCCAAGCGCTGGGTTCTGCACTTGGGTCACAACAACCCCGTGCAATGCTACAGGAATAGGGATAAATGGCTGAAAAGCTGCCCAGTGGAAAAAGGCCTGGGGGTTTTGGATGACTGCCAGCTGAACATGAGCTGTCACTATGCCCAGGTGGACAAGAAGGCTAATAGTATCCTGGCTTGTATCAGCAATGGTGTGGCCAGCAGGACTGGGGCAGTGATTGTCCCCCTGTACTCAGCACTGGTGAGGCCCCACCTTGAGTGCTGTCTCTACTGTTTTGGGCCACTCCACAAAAGACACTGAGGTGCTGGAGCATGTCCAGAGAAGGGCAGCAAAGTTGGTGAAGGGTCTGGAACACAATGCTTATGAGGAGTGGCTGAGGGATATGGGATTCTTCAATCTGGAGAAAAGCAGGCTCAGAAGGAACTTCATCGCTCTCTAAAACTGCATGTAAGGAGGTTGCAACACAATTGGGGTCAGTCTCTTCTGTCAAATTGCAAGGCAAAGGACAATAGGAAATGGCTTCAAGATGGGCCAGGGAAGGTTTTGATTGGAGTAGGAAAAAATTCTTCATGGAAAGCGATGTTAAATATTGGAACAGGCTGCCTAGGGATCTGGGGGAGTCACCATCAATGGAAGTATTTAAAACATGTGGTGGGCTTGGCAGTCCTGGCATAACAACTGGACTCAACAAACTTAAAGTTCTTTCTCAACCTAAGTGGTTCTATGAAAACAGAGTTATAAAATGAGAAATAAAAATCAGGTTGGAGGAATATTTCATAAAATAATTGTTTCTTAAGTAGAGTTACATGATGTTTTTCCCATAGTAATGCCAGTTCCCAGTTTGGCATAACATAATGTAACTCTTTAATAACAAAGATAATTAAAATTGCCAGAAGAAAAACTGTTAGATAAATATGAAAGATAATAAGATGAAGTATGGAAATAGCCCAGTAGTTAGTACAATACAATTTAATAAAGCAGCATTTGTTCATGTTGTTATTCACAACCTCAAATACTAATTGAATTATTTTTTTTCTAAAGGTATCAAGTTTTCAACTTCAAAATATAGTGGTAGAAGAAGGACCAATTATTTTAAATCGATCATGTATTGTGTCTGCCAAAGAGGAAAATTGAAGTTAAAGATGTAATAGATAGATTCATGCTATCTACTCTACAACATTTGTTTCAATGCTGAAGTATATAGTGCCCAGTAACTCATGTGAGGTGGTCTACACCCTTCTAAATTTAAGGTGTCTAAGATCTGTTTAAATAGATTTTAGTTAATTATAAAAGGTCTCAGTAAAATCCATGGTACTTACTGAAACATCCAGCAAAACAAAAGAATTAGTCCCCTTTATACATTTAGTTCCGAATCATTTATCTTGCTAGAACATACTCAGTTTTGGATGGGATGTTAGAGTGGACAATTAAGGAAGAAAAGTAGGAAAAGCTCCAGATTATTTTCATAAGCAAAGACTTAAAACTAATAATCTAAACTGAATACCTAAGCATTCAGTAATGCAACTGAAGAATAATTAAGCATTTGCTCTCTTTCTCTTTAAGTGCTAACTTTCCTATGTAATTTGCTTTTACTTAGACCGTAGTGTTTCATTTTATATCTTTCATATATGGGAGAATCAGAAATAAAAGATCTATTAAGCAAGCTTCAACATGTCCATTTGATGGTTTATTACTATTATTGCATGAATTTCTTCAGAAAATATACAGATTAGCTTATCCTCACTTAGTGAAGAAACCAGTTAATACAGTGCCAGATCATGGTTATTATAAAAAGCCAAAGGCAGGCAATAGTGTTTGCATTTAATGAAACAGTGATTTTTGTTATGTAGCTGACTAAGGGAAAGAAAGATCTTATGCCAATAAAAATCTCATCAGGTGATGGCTTTAACAGAGCATCTCAATATCCTTGTCACCCAGAGCTGTCGTAAACAAACTACTGATGAGACAATGATAATAATTAACATAGTGTTAATGGAACATAGATGCTCACAGCTGTTTTTCAGCTACAGTGAGCTGAATGAATGCCAGGCAGTGCATGCAGCATAACATCATAGCGTGCTTCTGTTTTTATTTGCTGTGAAGCTGTTGGGTCTCTCCTTATTTCATCCACAGATCCTTGGTGAAAGTCCTTGCTGTAATCTGATGATGCTTTTTCCCCTTTTTTGACATACAGGAACTGTACATCAAATCATAACATTCTAGAAATATCTAATGGGGCAGAATCTCAGGAAATTTCAAAAGCTGACTGGTTTTTGAAGCTGTTTCAACTAGTCAAAATTCTCTCCCTTTGTCTGCATTTTTAACAATATACCATTGCTAGTGAATATTAACTTATCTACAGAATAATAATTTTACTGGTAAAACTCATGTTAAAAAGAAAGAAAAATAATCTTGAGGTTAGGTGTAGCAAAAGGCCACCAAATATCTTTCCTTATTGCCTTCCTGCTTTCCTGCCTTCCTTCCCTCCCTCTTTCCCTTCCTCCCTCCCTCCACTGCAGTGAATGGAGTTTCAAGCATGGATGGTTGTCACTATAGATAATTTTTGGCTAAAATGCTGGGTTCTTTGGCTGATATCCTAGGTGTGTTCCCTCTCTGGGATGTTTGGCATCGATGTTAAAAAACTGTAGGTTGTTTTTCATGGATAATTTAGGCAAATAATGAAACACATTCTACTATGTTCCTAGACATGAGGCACAGAAAATTAATATTGGCTTTTTGTCTTGACTGTCTCTACCTAATTTGTGATCGTAAAAAGAAATACCACCTCTTTCCTTTGTTTTTATCAAAGGAGTACCTGACTGGCATTTTATCCTTGCAGGTGTGGTTTGAATCTGTCCAGATGCCATATCTTCTTTTGTGATCTTCCTCTGCCTCGTTCAAGTCAGCATCCTAAATCTCTTTTCTAAGCAGCACGTTCCATTAGACAATCATGTCCAACCATTTAAAAATAAATGGAGAAATAAATGTGAAGTAAATGCAAATTGGAGGAGAGTGCTATCCTCTCAAGTAGCACAAAATATTATTGTTTTTATCTTTAGTCCTTGGTGTTCTTCCCTTTTTTTCAGTATGAACCTTGACCTGCTCCTTGCGAAAAGCAGGTCTTACCCAAGGGCTTTACAAGACTGTCCTTGAGTTAAAAGTGACTCATTGAACACAGGCTTTTTGATTATGGTGTTGGCAAATAGTATTAATTTTTTTCATTTAAAATGTTGGTATGTTTGAGTATTTCTGGTCTTAATCCTAAATTCCTTATCAGAAAAGCTTGCTTTCAGTTTCAAATGTGAAGGTTTTGTCTTTTTGTGGTAGAGAATTTTTAATGTTTTGAATGCTAATGGTTTGAATGCTCCCTTAGGCAAAGTAGTGAAGGACAAATATAAAACACCCAAATGCATTTTTTTTTCAAATCTCATGCTTTTTGAGCCCCAGTGCATGATTTTTTTAATATTAAAGTTGGCAGTACTGCTGTTTCAAATTGGTATGCACTATTAAATAAGAAATAATAACATTGGTATTCTCTCAAAAATCTTTTATCCTTCCAGAGAATAGAAACCTCTTATCTGATCAATAATGTGGAAAAAAACCAAACCCTACACTTCCATTAAATGTAAGGCATTTCTGATTCATAGACCTTCTTTTTGTTTTGTGTTTCTGGCACAATGGTGTCTTGTTCCATGACAGAGGTTTCACATTGCTGTAGGAATAATAATAATGACAACAAAAATGTTCCTATAAAAATTAGAATTTTTTTGCTGATGTGACCATCTAGTCAGTTGCACTTTGACTTTGGAAAATGCATTCTTAAAATTATGCTCATAAATAACTTTAAATAAGCCTAATTGAAGGCTTGGAATACCTGGAGTACCTGATCTCTGTAAGGCATCTCTCTTCAAAGTCACTGCATTTGTTTAGAAGATGTATACCTAGGCAATATGAAATTGTTTCCAGCTTGTGGGATGCAGAGCACAGCTGACTAGTGCTCCAATTTGAGAGGGACTTCAAACTTCTGGTATGCTCTGAGGGTGTAACAACAGATAAATGATGTATCAGACATCCCTGATGTGTGCACAGCTTTACCCTGCAGCCCTAGGGAACTGATATGCTGGTTTGCTATCTTGGACTATACTGTGTACTTATTATACTCTGCAGGGCACAAATCCTGCCATGGGCTAGGCTGTGCTGTGTCCTGTACACATTCTTCTCTTACTCTGTGCTCCTGTAAGTTTAGTCAAATCTCAACCCTTCTGAGAAGACATCTGGGTGAGTTATTTGTGAGTCCAGAAACAGGAGTCAGCCACAGCTTTCCGTTGAGCTCTCCCACACAAGTCTTTGTGCTACAGTTTGGAAACAAGGCAGGTCTGGGCTTGAGTTTGGCATTGAGCTCACATGCAAGAGATGCTACTGATGTAAGCACAGACTATTGTACAGTTAGAAGTCACTTAGATCTTAGGAGCATATGGCAGTTTGATTGATGTAAGTTACATCAATTCATCTTTAACATTATATCTTCCGTAATTTTGTATAATTAATTTAAACTGATTATTTTGCACTTCAAGAAGACATCAAAGAATGGTAGGTAACTTCAGAGCTCTAGTTCACAAAGATTTAAATCGAGAAGTTACGTCATCTTTCTGTTTTTAAGTTTGCTTAAAGTATCATTTGTTCAGAGGTTTAACACCAGAAAGAATGATGCATGAATTTCAAATTAGCATTATTTCTGGTAGAAAGCCAAAAGAGGTTACATACTTGCCAGAAAATAACTTTTTGTATTTATTTAGATATATAATGTAAAATCATTACATACTTTCAGGTTTCTTGCTAATAATAGAGGAATATTTTTGGGTGTCCTAGGTCCCTCTTGTGCTCAGTCTATAATGAATGATTTTTTTTTTTAAATTTTCTTTTTTTTAATGCAACTGTAAAGTATATATTTTTTTGTCTGTTTATTTTGGGCTTTTTAAGTAATTTTAAGACCTTGAGAGAAATTTAGAAAGCAATTTCCCTAAGGAGACACTTTGCACTTTCCAGCTTTATAAAGTTGCAAACAAACTGCAGATACATGTATTGGGAAAGTTCTCAGAAATTATCTGACATTCATAATTACTGAAGAACCAAAAGAAAATTGAATCTATGGAAAAATACAACTTTCTGTTTGACTTAAAAATAAGAGCTGATGAATAACATTCCACAAGTGATTTCACAACTCTCTATCAATTTACCGTGTTTGGACTTTTCAGTAGTGTACCTCATGTTTGTCCCTGTGTTTTTACAGGCACAAGCAGCTGCTTCAGGAGAGCAGGCTGGTGAAGAATATGCCAGGTAGTCACTCCTTACCTTGGAAATGGAGGCTTTTATAGATAGTTCATACTGGCACTACAGCACTATCCAACTGCAACTTGCAAACAAAAGATATCTGCTGTATTTGAATGCACAAGCAAGCATTAATGCTGATAGAAACCACCAGATCTATATCTCTCTTTGCTGACACGTGAGCTTGAAACAATATGACACAGTCCTCCCTCAGCCTAGAGAGCTCACTGAGCTTGACAAGGACTCTAATAGAAGACAGGCAATTCTGCATCGTAAGGTTTTTGATGGAAAACATAAAAGTACTGCTCTGTCCAACCACTTTCTGAACGTGCTAGAAAAATGACAGATTGTCAAAATTAAGTGCCATGTTCTTCACATGAAAACAAATCAAACATGAAGAAAGCTTTTAGCGATAGGCATTGGTTTAGTTCAGACTATTTTTCCAGCGTCTTGTGACTATACATTAATGATAATTTCTTCAAACTGCTGTTTGCACATAAAGGAAGAAAATTATTTTGGTAGGCTGAAGTTCGACAGGTTCTTTCAAAATTTGCTTTTCTTTTCTCTAAACCCTGCAGGATAAATAGCTATGTTAAAGAAATGGCTGTAAAATCCAGGCTGAATTAAGACATGTATATTAAAAGAGCAAGCTATGGATGTTGATTTTTGAAGCCCTTTGATTGTGTCAGTAACTGAAACGTACTTTAAATCTTGTGGCTATGAGAAAAAGTTTGAAAACATGGCCTGGCATTAGCAATACTATTTCTCTCTTTGTCTGTTAGCAGCTTGAAACAATTATTTGAAGTGTGAATTATCCCATTTTCACTTTGCAAACTAAAAACCATAACGTGAAAGGAAAACTGCATACATTGTGATGCATATGCATTTTCTAAGTTCTCCATTTTTCTACTCTTTAATCTAAAATTGATTTTCTTCTGTAAATCATTTTTGTTCTTCTCATTCTTCTTTCCAGGCTTATCTTTTATATTTTTATTTCTGCTTTATGACATATTTAAAGTTAAATATTATAAATTAAAATCTCTTTTTCTAATCTTTAAGTTAAGGTTTTAAATAATATGCCTTTGTTAAAAAGGAATCAGGCCTTGGAATATTTTTACGTCCCATTAGGCAATTTTAGAAAAGTCCAAGGCCTGCCATAGTTGTCAAAGAAGCTGCCAGGTTTTATTTGTCAATAAATTACTAAATAATTACTAAATAATCCAGAATGGGAAAATTTTCCATGAGTACGTCCTTTTAGATGAATGCTGTGCACCCTTGTGATGTCTGGTTATGTAACATAGACATTTAGGGACTGTAATTCAAAGGAAACAGCAGCAACAAGACAGAAGTCTGGTTCTGATATTAAAAAAGCAGAGGTTTGCGTGCCTGTGTTGGGAAGGGAACAATAGGTCACGTTATAGTTTTATTCATACTGCTTTAATCCAGATGTTTATTTTTCCTGCTCTAAAGGTTGTTTGCCTCCTTCTGCTCTTTGTATTGATGCTTGATTATATCTTATCTGAATCTTTTGTTGCAGCTAATCCAAGTTAGATGGTAGCGAGAACTGAAAATATTTTGCCATTATAATCATCATCATAAATCATAGGCCATAAGATCTGCCTTGTGTTTAGAGGAATCAGCTTTTTTATTGACTGTCTTCCATAATTAATAGCACTTTACTTTGTAAATCAAATTAGCCCACTTTTTCTATAAAGATTTAGTGTGAGATCATTTTTTAGAACGTTAAATGACCTTGACAAAAACAAGGGATCAATAACACGTTGATTAGCAGATTGTTTTCTGTAATATTGGATGGTTATTGTGTTGTTAGTTTTTCCTGTTGTATGACCTGTAGAGGTTGAAGGTCATTGATACCACCTAGTAATACTGTTTTCCCCAAGTAGCTGATTCTACTTTTATCTAATATTGATGGATTCTCTTAGGCATGTGTGTAGATTTTTAGGTTTAGACAGGGCCTTGCTGTCTTGATTCCAAATTCTGCTCACAGTGACAGAGCTGTTAAATATCCTGAATTTCAGGTCTCTCCCTTGTCCGTGCCCAGATCCTAGGGTCAGCTACAAGGCAACCAGTTTTCTCAGGTTTTTTGCAGTCTGGCCTTGAAAATCTGAGAGGATGGAGACTGTACAACCTTTGTAGGCAAACTGTTCTTATGCCTCTAGCTGTCCATTGAAAAAAAAAAATCTTGTGTGTCCTATCAGATCTTATCTCAATTTATGCCCTCTTTTTCTTTGTCATACACCATTGTGAAGAGTCTGGATCAGTTCTGTGAGCACCAGCAGGCTGTTGCTTCTTTCCCTGCCTCTTCTTCAGGCTGAACCAAGCCCAGCACCCTCTACATCTGTTCACAAAGAACAAATGTGCCAGCCCCAGCCACCTTGGTGGCCTCTGCTGGACACCCTGAACTTCTTCTCCTTTGATGGTAGGACTGCCTTTGCTCTGTTCTTCACTGATGAGGTTACTTGGATCCTCTCCTCTCATTGCTCCTTACCTGTTCTTTATGTTTATTTGATTAGCTTTCATTCAGGTGACATAAAACAGAACTCCTTGTGTCAGGAGCCCATGGCTGAGCAAACTTTGACACATAGTGTCCCAAGGGGAGTATGAGGCCAGGACACTGCATTGCATTCAGCAGAGCCCTTAATGCCAAAGGAAAATCATATTCCCAGCTACAAAAACTTCTTTAGTCACTTGGAAAGTAAAAGCCTGCCACATGTCCTGCACAAGCACCTTATTCCAAAGCCATGTCGTGTAATTGAAAAATTCTTTCAGAAGAGCATTGTTAGCAAATTAGGAAGTCTGTCAGGTTCAACAGTATGCTTCCAAGTGCTGAATAACCAGAGAGTTGCAGTTTAGGTGCTTTTGTCCCATTTTCCCCCATGTTAAAATCACCCCTCATGGCTACGTGTCCCTCGGTGCTTTAAGGATTGGCTGTGCAGCTCTAGCCAGACCCCTAGGAGTGCACTGCTGGTCTCATAGAGTAAATGCCACTCTCTCAAATTTTCTACATGCAGCAAAGAAAAACAGGTGCATCTTGAAGTTGGGCTACCTGTGAGTCTTTGAACTAGGAAAAATGTCTACTTTTAAACAGTTTCCATCAGGATGATTTGTTGTTGCTGCTTCTGATAACTCTTAGCTCTCGTAATGCTCCTGTTCTATTGGTGCCATGGTGCTTTCTGTTCATTGGTGAGAGTCCTGATTTTCTCTTTTATCTGTAACACAAAATTTCCAATTATATATTGATCAACTGAAAATGCTGATCAGCTCTGAATAGTCAATTCTTTATTTGAACTTTTAGCTATGAGTACCTTTGGATATCTTGTGACACCTCATCAGCGAAGTTTTGGTAAGATGTTGTGTTCCAGTGTCTTAGAATTTGGGTAAAACATTCTGCTGTAGACCTGAATGACTGCAGGAACAGATAAGTGAAGAAATAAGAGAATGTTTATACAGAGTTCATTTTCTTAACATTTTAAAATAACCAAATTGATCTATTTTCTAATTTGCTCTCTGGCTAAAACCAAAGGAGAAAAAGGGTTTTACAAATGTGCATTATGCAAAGAAAAGAAGAATGCTAAAATCAGATTCATGAGTGCATTATGCTAATGCCATGAAAGATCAAGACTGAGACCCTGATCTCACTGAAACTGGCGGGAATTTGATTTTTGAATTAGCAGGGTCGATTTCATTCCAGATACAAGATGTTAGGGTGTAAGTTTCCATACTAGATATTAGGATATGAAAGCATTAAAAATGCCTAAAATAATTATTAAATTACGCAGATATTGTAGAGGATTTAGTTCCTGCACAAAACTAGCATTAAATAGGTGTGAGATAAGGATATAGAACTGAACACAGAAGATAAAATATCAAAGCGATATCTTAAAAGTTTTAATTTCTTTAACAGGATTCATGTTTCAGCACTTTTTAACATAATAGGAGATTAAAAGTATGTTGACTGGAAGGAGTCTGTAATATGCTACACGAAAGAAAAAGTTAATTTTATTTTGTTTCTAATACTTTCTTATAGGTCTGTTATTCAATACAAGTCTACACAAGCTAATTCATAGAAATAATTGTTATTACATATTTTTATGCCCAGTTTATACAGACTTTAGTTATTTCCTACAGTGGAACATAATGTCTCTGTCAGAGAGCTGTAAGAAAACATAGGAAGAAAAAAAAAAATTTTAACTAATATTGGAGAAATGTCAACAGTTGTGTGGGTAAATTGTATTAAAAATAGCTAAATGGAGGGTCAAATATCTAGAAAACAAAGAGGTAGGTCATGTGGAGAATGATGAAGTTTTAGAGAACAATGACTTAGCAAAGTACTAGACAGTCATGCCTGATAATGAGCTGAACAGGAGCTTTTGAAAGTGATTCTGTAATTTGAAGATGAGATAAGGGCTTTGGCTTTATGAACAGGTGAGTGAGATGTGGGAAGGTGATTCTTTAAAATTCATGTGGTGTTCATGAGAATACTGCTGTTTTATGCAACCCTAATGCCCAGTCTCTAAAAGAACATTGAAATTGCAAAGGTTTCTGAAAAAGCTGCAAAAATTTTTAAAGACAGAAACTGTTAAAGGAAAACACACAAAACAGTTGAATACTAGTCATTCATCATAAAAAGGAGAAGATTAAATTATGAGATGACCATCACAAGTATCTGCATGAGATCTTATGCATTTGTAAAAATTGTAAAGGTTTGTTTGTTTTAGTAGAGGAAGGTATTCAAAGGCTCAGAAGCTGCAAGTAGGTAGATTTGATCTAGGAATGAGGAATACAAATGCTTATCAGTCAGCATAATGAGCTGGTGAAAGCATTGTCTCACAAGTCAATGCCATTACAGTTCCATGAGAACAACCATAACGAGGGGGACAGAATCGCACACTAACAATACCAAAAGCAAACAAATAAACCCTCCTAGAATGTCAGTTGCATCAGTTGGAGATAATGTGAACCCCCAAGTCCTATGAAAAAGTAGAGGAGATACTTCTTTTTGTTTATGACTAAAAGAGTGAGTACAAGAACCTACATTTGTGAAGAATTCTGGAAGGACATCTTCTAGGATGCTTTTTCAGGTATTCCATTCTATTGCTTTGATCTCTTTGACTTGTCTTTCCACCAGACCTTTTTCTCTGCCAAAGATTAGTGACATTCAGAAGACCTTAAAGCTCCATTTTTAGAGTGTATAAGCATTATTTCACACAATATTAACAGATATTTTCAAAGTAACATGTACTTACGAACTTAAGTTCTATTGATTTTCACTATAGTGCTGTGTGGAGTGGTCTAAAAACTTCACCAAACCAAGTGAATTGCTTTAGAACAGAGCAGAGTTGTCCCCAGAGCTGGGGAACTCTGGGTGCTCCCCAGCTGTCACCTAGTGGTGATCCCAGTACCAACAGCAACTCAATGAAAACTAAAGCTGTATCTTGGGAATTTCCAGTGTCATAAAGTTCCATTTGTCCTTCCCAAACAGCATGGCTGTTCGGACTTTAACCTCCGAATTTAGAAGATACATTTTAAAGATCAATTCCTTAATCCTTGTTTAAGACTCTGTCAGATAAAATGCAGCACATTCCCCAGCAGACAACACTTTTGATGTGCATAATTTACAAAACAGAACTAGTCATAGAAACTAGTAAGTGGTTTTTTTAATACTCAGATCATCTACAGAATAGCTGTTAGTTATTGGGGTTTTTTTAATGTTCCATGTAAAAGCTGTAAAATTAATGTTTTATTTGTCATGCTGTGATGGAATGTGTATGTTTATCAGATAAAATGTGTGTACATAGTAAAACAGAGAGCTCAGATCCGAGGCTGTAACTCTTTCTGGCTGAGAGCAGAGCATGAGTCCTGTGATCTGAGAGTGGAGCCTTTTAAAACTTCAGTGTTTAAAAATGAGAGAGATTTCTTGTGCACTTTTAGGTAGAGGGAGGGAAAATCCTTTTAGTCCAGCAAACATCTGGTAGCTCAAGAACGATAAAAAAGTACTGATTGGTTCTGACAGCTGCCTGCTTTGTAGTGGTATTTAACCAGAAATACTTGAAACAGATTGATATGAATAATGAAAGATTGCATGATGTATGACACAAATAAACTTCACCACAATTTAACTCATTAACAAAGAAACAATGTTACATAAGGAAAAATTCTTATTTACTGTTTAACTCATTTGTGATATTTCATTTTTAATAACCTGACAACAAATAAGGTTTTTATAATAATTTTCTCCATCAGTTATTGCAAGTATTTCATTGTGAAATAGGGTGAATGGGATGTCATTGTCCTTTAACAAGTGCTGCTGATGGATGTGGTCCATTTAAATGTACAACAGAGAGCTGAACTAGATAATGAACTTATTATTACTCTCTGAGGATTACAGGTTAGTCCCAAAGGAGTGCAGTAAGCTAGAGAAAATCCATATCTACTGGCTAAACAATAGCCAGAGGGCTGACTGAAGATATTGATTTACTTTCTAGGCCATTTAGACCTTAATGGTGGAGAAAAGCTGAAGTGCTGTTTACTTTTCTGCCAGAATCGACCAAACAACCAGTCCATTTTTTAAAGACTTTTGATTGATTTCGCTTAGAGGAATTAGAGGTGATTTATTTTTAAGCTGAAAGCAACTCGTAAATATCTCCCACTACACAGGTTCCATGAGAGTAAATGTTAAGTGGAAATGCTTACTGAGAAATACTTTGCTGCAAATCAATGTGAGCAGGTAATACTCCTTGATAGGAGCAGTCAGGTGTTGGACACCTTTCTCAAGCGTGGTCAAGCCTCTGGTTGTGCTGTGTGAGACACAGCATTTTAAAAAAACTTAACTTTTGTGAAGGGCTATGAATGTGATTGCTTGGCTGAATTTGTGCCAGCAGTACCCTGCTGACTTAGAAAAGGGCCATGGCTCTGGCAGTGTAAGTGGTGCTCAAGGTCAGTAGTGAGCAGCTTTAATATTTGATGGATGAAAACAGTAATTTATCATGTGACAACTGCCCATGATACTTCATACTCACAGCAAATGAGCTCTAGCTCTAAGAAACAACTCAGAGAAAAAGCAAGCTGGGATGCTGGAATTAAGCATTTTCAAAATTAGGCAAGCTTAAAGAAATGCTCCTGAGCATACTGCCACATATAGAGACACACCTGAAGAAAATAATAATATTATTTTTATTTCCTAGAGATAACCTGTCTGGAAAAAGTCATAGTTTATACAAATATCTGTCAGGTGTTTTAGGGCTGTAATTGTACAAAATATGTTGGAATATTCTCATGAAACTTTCAAGAGCAAAGCTGGTATGTTGATAGTATTCCTGTTTAGAGATAAAGCCACAATTTTATATTAATTCCCAACACATGGTCTATAGCTACTACTTGGGAAAATTGTGCAGGAACATTTTTTGAAGTCCACTTGTAAAGATAACACCTTTCCTTAGAAAGCATTGCTTGGGTCTACTTTAACAGAATATTCTCTGTTTATTGGAAACAGTAATTTTTTAACTAAACAGGCTTGGCTTTTTTCCTCCTCCCCACTCCCTTCTCTGAAGGGAGTTAGACTTGGTTAATAAGCTGCTTATATCATAACACAGAAACATGTACCTGTTACTTGAAAACTAGAATTACAGTCAGCTCTAGAGATCTCACAAAAATGTGGAAATACGTATATTTTAAATCTGGAAGTTACATTTCAAATCCTGCATGTGTTTTATGCCACCTCTCCTACCAGCTAAGTCCTTAACTCTATGCTGAGACATCTGATTCAGCCTTCACACCATGCTACACAGCTGAAAACTGATGTGAAGAAAAAATACTCAAGTATCTTTCTATTCTCTGGGAAAACCCCTGAACAACAGAAAAATAGCATTACTGTGAGGTAGAGGTCATTAGGACTTTGCACAAAGATAAATTTTACTGCCTCTTTGTGCTTGTGAACTGATGCCCAGGAACTATGGAAAAGCTAAGAATTTCAGTGTACACTTCATCCTAATTCTGCAATATACATAAAAATGAAAAATGGTGGATTAATGTGTGTTCCCTGTTGAAAAACTGAAAAAGTTTGATGGATTTTTTTTTTTAAGTATGCATTTTGTAGTCAGCACGCTAAGCTTTAATATAAGAATTTAGTACACGATTTTATGAAGTCCCTAGCAGAAAATTTTAGAGATTGCTTCATATATGGTTTCTTTAAGCTTTATTGTTTGTAAAGATTTGAAAAAGTTCACTTGTCCTTTACTTTTCTTCAGCCTTAAAAAGTTTATGGCAGAATACTTTCTGAAGACTTATTTTAGATGCTAGGCTTTTAGGCTTTAATGCACTCTTAAAATTTGGTTTTTTGAAGGCAAGACAAGCTCACAAGCTAACTTCTGTGACTTCATACAAGTGTCAGTGGAAATGTTAGCTAAAGTTCTCCTGTGACTACAGAAAACTGTGATACAGCATTTTGTGTGCTGCTAATTTGAAATTGGTTATTGAGTATTTACGCTTCAAAAAAAGCTGTGCATGTATATTAGCAGAAGCTGTGCAGCTGATGTTTTCTCTATGTCAAATAAAATGAAATTATTAAAAAAATATGCCCATTTAATATAAGCTTTTCTGTTTATTTTGTCATTGGCAGTTGGGTTTTGTTGTTACTTTTTAAATTAAATCTATAGATTGATTGAACTAGAATGAATTATAGATTAGATTTATTTTAACTTTCATTTAAAAATTGGTTGATCTGGCTTAGCTAGTTAGCTAGAAAAGTATTATCTCACCTAAAATTATGAAATTTTATACTGAAATAGAGTCCAAATTATGCAAATTTGAAGAAATCAGATCAATGCCCCCAGATGACAGTATTGTCATTCACCATGTTCAATTTCCTTAACAAGTTTAAGTCCTAAAGTATTACTGAATTTAAACCACAGAATGATTACTCTCATTTATTTCAGGAGCTGAAAAGCAGTGAGTAAGGATGAGGTTCAAAGAAATCTAAATCTGGGAGGTTTTTGTTGGGTTTAGATTTTTTTTTTGTCTTTGCAAGTGAAGTGCATTAGGAAAGAAAACAACAGCTGGTAGCATGGAGCTGTGAGAGATTTTAAAAAGCTAGGGTGAAGTGATGATTAGAAATGCAATATGGAGCTGTAGTGTAAAAAGTAAAATCAAAGGCACTGAACTAGACAAATATAATTTAGGCAGAAGCACAGGTCTAATTACTAGGCTTGAGAGCTTAGAATTATCACCCATAAAGGTTGATTCCTCACCAATTCTCTGAGTGCAGAAAAGAATCCTAGTAGACATTGGTGCTAAATTTATGATTCCTGTAGCATATGACTATAAAAAATTAGAAAGGCAGATTTTTTGAAGTGATCTTTGTGTGTATTCCTGTCAAAAAGGTCTGTATAGACTTCTTCGAAGTGAAATGTATATAATCACAAGGACATTCCATGAAATGCACATAAGGAAACATTTTAAAGATTTATTTTTAATATTCTTTAGAAAAATTAATTGATTTCTGCTTGTTTGCATGTATTTTGAATTTTAATGGAGCACAGGATTAAAAAATAAATGGTCTCACTATGGCCATCTAAAAAGTGAAACGATTACATGCTGGGTATATAAATGTTATTTGCTGATAATCCAACAGAGTTTTTGGAGGAACAATCCTTGGTCACACAGCTTTGTACAGAGGAACAAAACCACTATACTCTTTTAGCTTTACTCTCTGCCTGGCAACCTGCCTTGTCCTTTAAGGTGCTGTTCAATGTAGAAAGTTTTCTAAATTTTGATTGTGAAGGATAAGATGGTAAGTAATTATAGTAGTAGAATTTATTATTTATACAGCTACCATGTGCATTTTCAATGCTAAGTCCTGATTTCTACTAAGTAAAGACCTTCTGTCACACTAAAAATGCATTCTGAAGTCTCTGCACATTTACAGAACAGCATTTTTAACCACAGCTGATGACTGTGTTCAATCTTCAGGGGAAAAAAGTTGCCTAAAAATATAGACTCACAAATATAGCATTAATCATAATATTTTCAGGTTTTTAAAAAATCAGTGGCCTTTTAAAAGCAAAACTCATCCCATCCTACTCTACAAAATAGAAAGTAATGTACAATTATTTAGCAACTATGAACTTTTTTTTCCACAAACAGAAGAGAGTGAAGCTTGTCCCACGTGTTTCACCTGCCTGTTGTCTCTTGAATGATCTGCACCTGAGATCCAGCAGCTGTGCTGTAACCTTTCTGTAGGAAAGCAGGTAGCAGAGTGTCCATGCATTTTGCCAAGAGAAAGACAGGTTCTGTGCCTATTTTAAAATTCCATGAAGGTGAGACTAGAGAGAAGGGACAGCTTATGTTGCCTTTTGAATTGAATATGCTACAGGGAACACAGATGGGTTGGGTTCAGATCTTGGATTCTTCTGTGGTAAATTAAGAAAATACATAGCTATAAGAGTGCTTAGATGCATTGTCCTACCGAAATACTTTCAAGCATCTGTTTTGTAAATTCTCTTTTAGCAAGTAAAGTGAGAAATAATGAGACTTCTTTTATATTGAAGGGCTTGGGAGGACAGTCTTCTATCTAGATTAAGTGGTTTGAAACAAGATAGGTTTTCAGATTAGAGAGCTTAATCTAGGACTCAAAAGTGTTTACCCACATATGAACTAGATGTCATGCTCTCACTATAGTCAGTGGAGAACCAGTTATTTCTCTCAATGAAGCCTGGAGAGAAATTCTGCTTAGTTAGGCCTGGTAAATCACACCTTCAGTTTAATTGAGTAGATATCTTTTATCTTGGAGGGAAATACAGTGTCTTCCTACTTCACAGGCAGACAAATGCATTGACATGCTGAAGTGTGTGTTAAACTAAATCCCAGGCAAGCACCTCCTCCTTAGAGGTGGAGTTCTCATAGAGGTGGAATCAGGAGATGACACTTGAAATGGGTGAGGCTTCCTAAACGCATAAACCAGCTCCTCAGTAGAAAAATAAATTTTGACCTCCTCTTAATCCCAGTCAAAGAGGCAGAGTCTGACCTATAAATGTTTAAACCTGTAAGATTTAAATATTTCTGGAGGAATAATAAGGAGAAATATTTAGTCAAAAGTCTTCTACACAGTCTGATTTTCTCCTCTGTGGGGTCACAGAAGAGATGCTCACTGTTTGCCTTACAGCATTTGATGGTTTACTTCTTTTTCTTTTCACCTAGTCTTCTCATTGTGTACTACTGGGGAATGGTATAAAGCATGGTGTTTCAAGTACTTTATGGTAACGGAGGGATTTTTTTTGGCAGGAATTGAATAGAAAATACTGAGATACTTCAGTTTTTCAGTGAGTTGAAGTAGAGGCTAGAGAAAAGAATATTTAATTACATACTACCCCCTGCTTTACAGGGGAACAAAACTGGTTTATATGATTGTTATCTTGCTAGTTTTCTAAAACAAAGTTACAGTTTTGCATGTGAAGCAGCCAATGAGGAGTGCTTCCTTCAAACCTGTCCCTGAACCTCTGAAATATCTGACACGTACTACTTAGTGTACCTAGTGTCATGTCTGTTTTTACATATCTGTATTAGTAGGTGAGGGAAAGGAATATTGTTTTTTTCTTCTGATGTAATAAAAAGATAAAATGTGAATGTCTGTGTCCTTGCTCTGAAATAGTATGTCTATTCTAACATATATACAGAGATACAGAGAGGGCTTTTTTTTTTTTTNNTTTTTTTTTTTTTGCTTTTGTCTAATGAACTTTGTTGGTTCTCTAGTACAACCAGACAACCAAGGCTGGTAAATGTAAATGTGGGACTGTTCATAGACTTTATTTCTGTTCATGATAAAAAACCTCTTGAGATTAATGAGTCATTGGTGCCTCAGCATCTGCTCTCAAGACTGGGGAATTTGGGAAAGAATCTGAAGAGAAATATAAGCATAAAAAAAACTAAAATGTTAAGAGCAGAAATCTTCATGATGGTAAATGGACATGAAGGATTTAAGTAGGGTAACAGAAATGTTTATTTAGGGGAGCAAAATGACAGATTAAATCGCAGCTATAATGACAACACTTTTTAAGTGAATATTTTGGGAAACTTAACTATATTTTGGGCCTACCAATAATTTTTTTTTAAAACAGTATATTCAAAAGCAAGCATCAGAAATCTGTATTTAAAACAGATATTACTGTCACAGACCAGAAACAGTACTCTCTTTCATGGAGAAATATCTTGTAGACTATGTCAGTCAGGTATCACGATTTATAATAGCTAGGTTTTGTAACAGTTTCTGTAGGTTAACCTCCAGTAATTAGTCTCAGTTGAATAAGCCACTTTTCTGTAACTCTAGAGAAAATACTTTTTATATTCCTTCTGAACATCTTGTTGCATATTGCCACAAAGCAACCTGAGGCACAACTCAGAAGTTCCTCCTGTATTATAGCCTAGCACATGCTCCAAAGATCTTAAAATTTTTAGAGTGTTTTGTTTATACTTCCATATGGGAATTTTTACTTGTATTTTAGGATAAATTTTTCGTCCATATAGATGTTAGTAGTAGGTTCTCTGCTGGAATCTAAAGTGTAAGGAGAGTATGCAAGAAAGGCATCATAATAAAAGAAGAACAGGTTTCATAACACCTAAGATTGTGGCTTGTGGGCATGATTATCAACCTGGTGATGCTCTTGTGTTGTTTTTTTTTTGTGGTAGCCCTAGCAGAGAGAGCACTTTCAGTCTGTCTACTGTTTCTCTCAGAAACCTGAACAAATTACATTCTGATCTGTAGCTCAGCAAAATCAGGAAACATTGCACAGGTTTCCATTGAATTCATTGCACCTTTTGTCTGCAAATATATAGAAAATAGATTATATTTGGGAACATCAGTACCTGTCTGAAGTGTGTGAATTGACTGGTATTCAGAAGTCAACTATCTGTACAAATATTTCAATCCAAATGGATAGTTGGACCCCAAGATAAGAAGTGGTTTCCTTTCTCCCCCTCCATTAATCCCCCTGTGGAGATGAAAGTTTAATTCAGCTATTTGTAAACCTAGTCTTTGTCACTGAGAATTAATTCCTCTTTGTAAAATTAGAATTATTTTGTTATTTTTCTGTATGCATCACTTTAAATTTATCCACATTAAATGTCATCTACATTTTTATACCCCAATCACTAAGTACTGCAAGGCCCTTTTGCAACTTTTCATGATGTTTACTTTTGAAAATGGTCACAGCAAGGTGTCTAGAAATGGTTTCTTGGCCAGATGTGAGAGCAGAGTTGAAGGCAGGACTAGAACTGAATAGATGAGGACAAAGGATGAAAATTACGGCTGGAAGGAACTGCAGAGAGTTTTGAGAAAATTAGGCAAAGAACTGGAAAAAGGGGTACAGACAGGTGGGCAGTGGAGGTTGCAGCCCAACTACATGGACAACTGTGAGCTACAGTGCAAAACTATTATAAAGCATGGCAGAAAATGGAGTCAAATTCAGCTTTGCAGCATAGAACTGATAAATGTCAGGGAAAATGATCTCACAGTATTACTTAGTGATTTAAGTACCTATGGGGTAGCTTTTCAACCATGGGTGGTATCATTTTATGATATGTGAAAATGTTATTTATTGTGTAAAACTAGAACTGGTCTGTGAGGATTTTAGCTTTTCTGCAGTTATCTATATGGCCTCTGCTTATGCTCTGTGCTATAGGAGATTAACACTTAGACTTGCCAGAAGTACAGTTGGTAATGGAAAAAGGAAAAAATTGACAAAGATGTCTCTATTAAAATCATGCCAGTCACACATAAATCTCTTATGGATGTGCATCTCCAGTGGCTATTTCCTTACCTTTGCGTATGATTCATTATAAAGAAGAACAGGAATTATATGATTGTTAAGACAGAAGTAGAAAGAAAAGAACATTAGAAAAAGTCATACATTCTTATTAATATATATTATGTGCTACAATGAAATGATTTTTACCTAAGTATAAAATTACCTAGATAATAGATTTATGAACTGTAAGAAAAGATGGAAAATATGTTGTCTGTTGAAAACTACTGTGAGAGACCTGGTAAAAATATTCTTTATATTGAATTGTAGAAAACATTGAATTTTTTTTAGCAACTAAAATTTTATTTATTTTATACAGTATTGAGTATTTAATTAGATAATATCCAATGTATACAGATATTTCAATCACCAGAAGTACAAAGTACAATCTCTGTGACATATAATATTCTGTAAATTTTTACTTCACAGAATGAATTAGTTTGTAAAATACCTCTGAGATCATCAGATTATCAAGTCCAACCTATGACCAAACTAGGACATGGTACAACATGCCATGTTCAGTCATTACTTAAACACCTCCACGAATGGTGACCACCACTTCCCTGGGCAGCCCATTCCAATATCTAATCACCCATTCTGTGAAGAAATTCTCCCTAATGTCCAACAGCTTGACACGAGTCCTCTTGTCCTGTTACTTGTTGCCTGGGAAAAGACACTGACACCCTTCCGCCCTGACCCCCTGGCTGCACTCTCCTTTCAGGCAGTGTAGAGAGCAATAAGGTCTCCCCTGAGCCTCCTTTCCTCCAGGCTAAACAACCCCAGCTCCCTCAGCCTCTCCTCTCAGAACCTGTGTTCCAAACCCGATACAACTTTGTTGCCTTTCCCTGGACTTGCTCCTCAGTGGCCTTTCTGAATTGAGGGGCCCAAAGCTGGACACAGCATTTGAGGTGTGGCCTCACCAGTACTGAGTACAGGGCAAGAATTTCATCCCTGGTCCTGTTGGCCACACTGTTCCTGATACAGGCAAGATGCCTTTGGCCTTCTTGGCCACCTGGGTGCACTGCATTCAGCAGCTGCCTTCAGCCACACGTGTTCAGCAGCTGTTGACCAGCAGACCCCAGCTCCTTTTCTGCTGCATTTTCCGGCTGTTCTGCCCCCAGGCTGTAGCGCTGCATGGGGTTGTTGTGGCCAAAGTGCAGGACCTGGCTCTTGGTCTTGTTGAACCTCACACTGTTGGTCTTGGCCCATCAATCCAGTCTGTCCAGGTCCCTCTGCAGAGCCTTCCTCCACTCCGGCAGATCAGAGCATCAACCCAACTTGGTGTTGTCTGCAGATTTGCTAATGGTACTCTCAAGCCCCTCATCCAAATCAATAAAGATAATAGGACTGGGCCCAACACTGATCCCTGAGGAGCATTGCTAATGATGGGATGTTGACTGAACGTGGCACCATTTGCCATCAGTCTCTGGGCCCTGCCATTCAGCCAGCCCAGAGAAGAGTGCATCTGTCACTTGCTCTTGAATGTATGTCTTGCAGGCTGGAACTCATTAAAACAAAAGCAGCAACTTCAGACACACCTTAGTAATCTTGTTTTTCCCAAAGAGGCATTTTTTTCCCCCATACATTGGGAATCACTTTCATTTTGTTTTATGGTATAAGTATCCGCAAATTGAATTAAAATCATAGAATGTTTTGGGTTGGAAGGGACCTTTAAAGATCATCTAGTTCTGACCCCCCCTGCCATGGGCAGGGATACCTTCCACTAGTCCAGTTTCTCAAAGCCCCATCCAACCTGGCCTTGAACACAGCCAGGAATGGGGGATCCACAGCTTCTCTGTGCAACCTGTTCTAGTGTCTCACCACCCTCATTGTAAAATAATTCTTTGTCTAATCTGAATGTAGTGTTTTTCATTTTGATAGAATTATGAATAATAATAAACCTTCCATAGAGCTAGATTATTCCCAGCTGTATACTACATGGAATTTTATACTATCCTCTGTCGTGTCTAGTAATAATAACCAATGTTAGTGACAGAATATTGGAAGAGATATTCAGCTTTTCTGCCCATCATGACATTTCCTATACTCCTAGTTTCATTTTTAGACCTTATTATCTGTATTGTCAATCTTAAGAAATATGTGTTTTTATGTAGTGTCCTTTAGGATTATTTTATTTTTCTTCTCTTCTGTACTTTATCATCATACCTTTTTCAGTGCTGCAGAACTTCAATGCATTTCAAAATTAAGTTCCTATCTTTTCCTCATTCCTATCCTTTTTTCTCTTTGTACTGCTCACAGTTTCTCCTCTGGGGAAATAAACCTCCATTTCAACACACTTTTCTGGTATTTCTGGTTCCCTGCAGAGGTGGTTCTACATACTATTCCACATTTGCTTGGAACAAAAGAGTGAACAGGGGAGAAAAGGAAGGTAAAGAGACCTGTTCCTTTTGAATACATAGCATGAATCTGTGTCTCTGAGCACCTTCAAGACTTGTGGTGGATGAGATGATAAGCATCTACTCTTTATGGTTTCTTTGCTACTTTTTTTTTTCCTGCCATAGAATTTTCTTTTTTAAATTCATTACATTCTGTACATTGTTGTTCATGAATGCTGCTTTTAGAATGGGAGCTTTATGCTGAAAATTCTATGAGTTTATGATACAGATTGAGATCAACTCTTGACACTCACTGACAAAGAAACAGTACTTTTGCAACAAAGTTGGAATAGTCTTTAAAAAGGTAGTTTCAGAAAGCAGAGCTAAAAGATTATATTTTGGGGAACAATATACTTTCTGGAGGAATTAAAGTTCTGCTTGTCCATGAGCAGACATTCTTACACAGATTTGTGTTAGAGGTTGCTTCTTGGCAGTGGACTTTTCAAGGAATTTACCTTGGAAGAATTCTAGTACTTTCCTGGGTAAAAGATTTCTAGTATAGATTAAAGGATAAAAGTCGACAGAACTGGAGACAAAAATTAGTTGTTTCTCTGCCAAAGAATATGGCAACTAAAGCCTTCCCAGAGTCTATTTCCAAGTGGTCATAATATGGTTAAATTCTGTATTTATTTTCATGCAGATGGCTAGAATGCAAAACCATTCTAATGCTAAATTTTAAATCTCTGCTCAAAAAGTGTAGCTGTATTAAAACAGTTCAAAGTGTATGTTATCAAACACTCTTAATATAAACAAGTATACATGTTTTTAATCCAGTTGTTTTCAAAAATGGTCAAAGTATTTCAGCTGACATTTTACAAAAATAACAGAAATTTTCCAATGCAGAAATTTTAGCTGAAGTCATTGAAGCTTGACACTGCATGAAGTGTAAATAAATATAATAAATATAAATAGTAAATATAAGAAGTGTAAAGAGGAAGTGGTAGAAAGTGTGACAAACTTGCAAATGTAGCAATAAGCTCTTGCCCCAAGGGAAGACCGTAAGTGCCAGAATAAGAATTTGTTACTGAAGTTAAAGGTACTCTTTTTATTGTGTCTTTTTATTAGCAACCCATAACTGGTCTATTGTTCCACATGTTCTGACAAAGTGTTCATACTGCAGTGAAGTATAGATGCTCTTCAGGTGTTGAATAAAGTATTTACTATTTCCATATTTAGACACAGGACAATTTTTCAATGACATGCCTTGTAATTGCTTAATCAGAAAGGTTATATAAAATAGTTTTAGCAGTAGGGGGGTTTCTGATTAACTGATAATGGAGCAAACCCATATCACAGACTATTTTGATTATTTTGCCTTGATTACCAAATATTAGTCTGAACTTTTCCAAGAAACATATTTAAGTTTCTAAGTCTGATATTTATCCACAGTCTAGAAATGCTGTAAGAAATGGCAGTATTAGCCCTTTTATAGTGTTGTTAGGACCTGCCCCTGAAGGTGAGAGTAACTGAGGTTCTTGTTAACAGATCCCTTGGGGCAGGTTGGAGTGAAATGACATGGAATGACCAGTGTTTATGTATACATAGATACCACCACCCATGGATCCAGTGATGAGATTTGATTGTTGCTTTATTGAAGTGATGCTCACAGTCTTGATCTGTCAGGGGTGAGGAAGCCCCTGAAACATATAGTTCAGTGGATTGTATGTTCATTTTCAGGTAGGAACCCAAGGTACCTCCCCTGGGGTGGGCGTTCAACACTGTCTGTGGAAACACTGGATCATGTTCAGTCCTCTGGTGGAAGGCCCCAGAAATTAGTCTGGGGGCACTTTGGGAATCTTTGATGGTTCATGACATCTTCTAAGACATTACAGCTCTTTCTCATGTCCACTTGGTTTAGCCAGTTATTCCCCATGAGAAGGGATGAAAACCTTCAGGCCTGTCCTGCTGCTTTCCCATGACCAGAGTTTTATGCCTGAGCAAGTAACTGAGGACATTGGTATGATAAAAAGCATTATCCCATATAACAAGATCTTCTTCTTACCAGCCTCTTCCCTTACTTGGCTCAAACCCCAGCTTGTTGCTGAACAGACTGGTTTGTTGTGGTCCTCCTCTAGTGCTCACCTCCTCTGCACCTTGGGCTGCTCTTAGGTTTCGCCACCACACACCCAAAAACCTCTCCCCCTCCCCTTTGGTTGGGGGATGCAAACCTGGCCTCAGCAAAGCACCTGCTGCTTTTGCAAATGGCCAATTGTGTGAGTCATTAACCATTAACATTTCAGTCTCCCACAACTGTTGTGCGAATTTATTTTATCACTGTTAAAGATCATTCCACTTATCAGAAAATTGATACTTGAAAATGTGGAATATTGGCAGCACAGAAGGTGTTTAGGTTCTTGAAGTACAGTTTTCTTTTGTCATTCCTACACCCATAGGCTGTATATTTTGACGTACTGTAATTCAATAGCAAGATAGGTCAGCCTTTAATCATGATTGATGTTCTCTTTATATTGTAAAGTTTTTCAGAGTTTAGTTCAAAGCACGTGAAAAAAACAAAAAGAAACAAACCCTTTCCTGTAGAATAATCCATTCCCTTTGCTATTCCAACAAAACCAGTATTGGAAAGACTTCAAACTTATTTTTGGTCATCTCTTCTTAAAAGCTAAGAAAAGTCTAAATCATTTCCTCTGGGAGAGAGAGAAAATATACATGACAGCAGCCTGTGATTCAGTTTCATACAGTTTTAATGTGGCAAAATTGTCATTAAATATGTATTTGTTTAGCAACCTAAAATTTACTTAAGTTGTGAAAAGAATTAGAATAGCTATGAGAATAGTTCATTAATCTTCTGTTTGGTGCTGTATTGATAAGCAGATGAGCTTTACCTCTTTGAAACAGGAATGCAAGTGGAAGATGTGAACTAGAGGTTGGGGTTTTTTAATTATTAGAAAAATTGTAGTATTTACTAGAATAATTTAGACTTGTCTTGCTTACAAAAATTTCAGTATAATTTCTCTGGAGTTCTTTGTTTAACCCCATTTTTTTATCTCTATGAAAAGTAATACAATTCTCTGTTCAATAAAAGATATAGTGCATTTGACTAAAACCACAAAAATTAGTCTATTTGATGGCTTGTAAAGGAAATTGGTAAGTCATTCGAAAATGAAGCATAAAATTATTGTATCTACATCTATCTTTGCATTTGACAAGTTATCAAGTAAGTTGTCTTTCTATGGTTAAAAACAGACAGTCTACTAGAGAATGGGGAAGAGGCTCACAATACATATTTTGGCCTAATAGACTCTTATAGGTTATATTTAAATTACCAGAAATCAAAACCTCGCCTTAAATATTTACCTAATCTTCAGTTACAAGGTTCTGCAATATTAAGATTTATAGATCTAAATTTTCTAATAATCCTTGAGTGCATTGAAAATGCCAGGGTTTGTGTGGCTGAGCTCAAAATGCCTGAATTTGCCACACTATATTCTGAATGACTCAAAAATATATGTCTATTTTAGCTTTGTGTAAGTCAAAGAGTTTTTTATATAGAGTGCTAATAAGTGACTCAATTTAAAGCAGTCTTTTAAATAAAGTAGAAGAAAAGATTCTTCATTTGGGGTAAAGGTAACTGACTAGCAAGAGGAAAGGCTATCAGAAGAGAAGACACATTTTTTATCTTAATAATAGCATGAAAAGACATTACAAAGTATTTTTGTGAATATTTACATCAAGGTTTTGTTGGTCTTTTTGTTGAGGTTTTTTTGTTTGTTCGGGGTTTTTTTTGTGATTTCTTTGTTTTGGAGTTTTAGTTTGGTGGGGGGGGTTGTTTGTTGTTTGTTAGTTTAGGGCTTTGTTTGTTTTTTTATTATGGATCATCCCCATGTAGAAACTGGGTGGAAAATAGCTGCATCCATATTTTGCAAAAGTACCCAATGGAAATTAAAGACTTAGTTCACATTTCTTTTGAAACAAAAGGTTTCTAAATTTCTTCCTATATGTTGGTATAAATAGAACACTTGATCCCAGGTATTAGTATGTAGGTTAGTATGGCAGTGTGCTTGCTAAACTGCAGGTTTAGAAGGAGCATATGTCAGATCACTTCCATTCATAGACTTGAGAAATCTGGACCTGAATCAGGCCAGAGCCCTTCTGGTTGTTAGAGCTCCTTTGAGAAGATGCCATTTATCTGAGAGAAGGTTCTCAAAAATAGTTTCCAAATATTTCCAGATTTTCTGTGTAAAAACCTTTGGAAATTCCTGTAAATTTTTCCATCGGAAGTGTGTGATTTCCTTATTACTCTTCTCTTCCCAACTCTGTGTAGGGTGCCAGGTTGGACATCTTTACAGCCCTCTGATGCTGCACCAGGAATTGCTGGCTCTTATGCAAACAGGTTTCTGGAAATGGCCAGTAGTTCAATACCTCTTCTTTGTGATTTTAGGAGTCATTAAGTGGATTTTAACAACAATTAAGTAGTCTCTTATATGTAATTTGAATTAATTAAAAGTAAGATTTGTATTTTTGGCATGTTTTACAGTCATCTACATTTTTGTTTCATTCTTCTCCACTTCTAGCTTGTGCAGACTCTGTTTCAAGTTAGAAGCACAATGTGCTGTGCCTGTGTCAGTGAGCAGTTTATGCAAGTGGAGAAACTCCATTCATATCTGATTCCTAAGTGGGAATAATGAATTCTAGTTCAGTGTCTTTTGTTGTGGTTGTTTAGCTTCTTTATTTTTTTTTTGTTACAGAATAATAATTACTCATGGGAGTTCACAAAAAGTACACATACTTATTTGAAATGGTGCTGTTGGCGTCCTGATTGTATTTAACAGTATGCAGTAAATCTGGTAAAACAGAAGTTCAGTCTTTATGTATTTAAAAAGAAAAAAGTGTAAATTCTGCCTGCTGTCATGATAAACTAAGCAATTTACTGGCATTTAATCCAGTTTTATTTTCCTGTGGAACCTGTTAATGAACTTCAAGATGCAGGTCTCATTGCCCATTTAAAATGTGTCTATGAGTGAATTACCTGGTAATACACTCTCCTTCTGCAAAATATCTAAAGATTGTTAGATCTTGAATTTTTATTTTCTTCTAGTATCTCATCTGTCATCATCTACAATAGGTATTTGCCTTTACTTTTAACTAGCTTAAGGCAAGCTACATTTTTTCTTGGCTCTTCTTTGTGATGGGATTGCCCTGCTTGCACATTCTACTACTCTGCAGGATAAAGATGTTAACTGTGAATCAGAAATCATATAGTAGGTGTAAGACATGAAATAAAATCGATACATTTTTCTGAGGCATGTCACTGGTTAAGTGACAAAAAATATTCTGATAGTCACTGAAAAAGAAAAGTCAAAGGTACATTTGAACCTGTCAGTTCAACATATTCCTGTTATCCCTTTAGGGGATATCATACAACTTGACACCAACATTTAAGCTTTGAAAATTATGAGCTCATCTATTTCAAATGGGATGTCACATGTTCCCAAGCCTTTGCCATTACTTATAGTGGAAGACAGGATGATCACTTTTGTCACATATTGATAGTGAATAAGTTCTTTCTTTTTTTCTTTTCTTTTTTTTTTTTTCTTGTTTCAGAATGAAGAACAAATTTTGGTATTTTGAATTTGGCACTTCGGAAACTTTCTCAGCCACCTGTAAGAAGCTGCATGAATCTGTAGAAATAGAAGTAAGAAACTAATTGTTGCCTTTATCCTTGAAATGTCACTAGTTTGGCTGAAATGCAGGGAGCAAGGGCGCAGAGTGCCTGAATCCAACAAGGCAAAGCAGTGCACATCCTTTCGACCCTATATTCCAAAATATTATTTTTATCATGTCTATTTGTAGTGTAGCCCTGCACACTGGAACAAAGTTCAGTTTGATGATTAGTGAAGTCTTAATACAGTAGACAAGGTCAAGAGGTGAAGTATAACATTAGAAATCAATAGGGAGTGTGGCTAGGTCAGGTGGAAAAATGAAAGACTGTTGGAGGGAGTGAGAGCTGCTGCAGGATTAAAATAAAAAAAAATAATCTTATTATTTCTAGGTCCCAAGGTTTTATAACCTTTAAAACTCAATTCCCTAAAATTGTGCGTACTTTCCTGAATAAAGGTTAAAGAATATATATATTTTTTGAATTATTCCCCTTCATTAAATAGCTTTTCTCTCTGTACAAGGGGTCATCTTTCCATTATACATTGAACATTAACTAAAAAGACACAGGATAGTTACAGACAAAATGGGAATTTAAAATAATGTGCCACTGCCACTTTGATGGCTGCTAGAATAAGTGGCTGAATTACATAAACTGTTTGGGCATCTGATGTTTATGAATAAGTACATGAAAAATGAGAAATGAGTGGAGATACAAACCTGAGAATTTAGGTTAAATAATGAAATCATTTCTCAAGAGGATTATGGTGCTTTTCCTTTCCAGTAGTAATGAGAAACTGAATGTGTCAATGGAGTATTTGTATAGTAGCATGAGGCACTCAGAGAGGCCTGGTGGGAGCTATGAGAGTCCAGTCAAAGCCTCCTAAAGGGTGAAGTCTGAAATGATCTGAAGGAACCATGTACCTGGTAGCAGAACAGTGGCAGAGAATACTGAGACTGAAACTGTAAGACCAGCAGTGCCACACTTGCCTGTTATGCTGTTATGTTTCTCTTTGAAGTAAAAACCTGCTCCTCACGTGTTAGATTAAAATATAATAAAAATAAAACAAAACTCCACCGAAAGCAGTAGGAAAAAAAATCTTAACAAAAAAATCACCCTTGCTTCCCAAGAGAGTGCTTCACACACATGAGTTTAAGGAAATGTGTCATGAAAAATATTGTATTAGTTATTGGAAGAAATGCTTACCTAATGGTTTGATTAGATTTGAATAAACTACAAGTTAAATGTACCTTTTGATTAAATACAAATTGAAGAGTAGGCTTTCCCAATAAAATACTGATCTCTAGAGAAAGTAATGCATATCCTGATACATACTAAGATGTGAACTTTATAATTTTAACCATTCGAAGAATTATTAAATGTTAACATCACAAAGCAAACAAGTAGGTATGCAAGTTTGTGGTGCTGCTGCTATCAGTTGTGTTATTATTATGTATTTATGTCAATAACTGTTATTACCAACAAAGTGTTACATTGCCAGTATATGAGGGCACATTTGTTAATACTCACTTCATCTATCCTAGTCATTACCATTAGTCATACAATTAGGAACAAAAAGCATAGTTTCCAAAGTTTCCAATAATTATTAGGAGGTGGTTATTTGTGTATTTATTTACAATGAGTAAATTACAATGCTTGCTGGTATGCTTGTATCTAATATTTCTTGTTTGAACATTATCAGCATTTTAATCTGATTTTTAACTTGATGCCCCTTGGGGATGTCACTGTAAATGGGAGGTTGATGCATGAGACCACATTTCACTCCAAATAAAATGCACATAGAATGTGATTGCTCTACAGCCAAATTTTGAATGAACAAAGCCTGAGAAGATTAAGGATCTGTATCTCTGAGCTGTTAGACAGTGATCAAATGTTCTCTGGGCAAATATTTGTTTAGCCTTGTATTTGATTTCTAACCTAATTAAGCTTGGTTTTCCTGACATACATTCTTGACTCATGTTCTGTATGTTTTCTTCTGTGTGAGTGTGAGATGCAGAACAAAGTTGGACATCATTCTTATGTTATCCAGAATAAGATGTATTTTTGTTTTCAAAATCGGATGTAAGAAGTTGAGGAGAGGTTCTAAAGGGAAAGAACCAAAATCAAGCAAACAAATAAACAAAAACTAGGACAAAATTAACTGTTTATTTTCAATAATAATGTGTCAGTAAACAAGGCTGAAGATTTTACAATTTAGAGAACTTGCAGTTTATTTCCACTTCAGAAGAAAAAAAGAAAGGTATGTGAAAGATATTTAATGAGAGTAGTATAGATGTGGTGTAAGTAGGGGTGGCATGGACCATACCTGCAATGCTGTAAAGCCATGGTGGGAACAGTATAAGCCTTCTGTACTACCTGGTGTTAATGGGTAAGGGAAAGGAGTTTAAAACATTCCTGTACACTTGCCTGATAGTACTTTGCTAGTTTTACAGCAAAGCCTTAATATCAGCTCTTTTCAGGCATAGATGTGTATTTTCTCAAAAGAGAGATATCTGAAAATAATTGATATGATAAATAAGGTATAAACAATAGTACCCAAGTAGTGAATGAGGCCAGGAGAGAAGGCAAAAGAGAGTTATAAAAGCTAGTGTTTCTTTTTTGTCTAGGTAGACATACTCCACATTTTTAAAGTATGCTTTTGTTTTTAACAGCATAAATACATTATTTGAAATTAAATTTAAAAAAAAAAAAAAAAGAAAAGGAGCAGAACACATGTGTTTTGTTTTTGTAGTATATGAATGTGTTAGAACTATGCAGAGCTACCTGTAGGGCAAGTTTTTTGTCTGTGTACGAACAAAAGAAATGCTCCTTTCCTAATTCAGAAAGTTGCTCATCACTGGGGAACTCTGAGGCCTCCTCACATAATTGTCTTAGTGTACTACCTGCTGTGCTCAATATTGAGTGAAAATGGAAGCTAGACCCCGCACCATCCTATTTCACAATTCTTCTTTTATTTAAATAATTCCAGTCAGTTTGGGGGACGCCAGACCTTTATAAATTAACAGCAGGGAAATACCAAAGGTGTCAGATTGCATATTTATCATCTTTCTCGTGTAATACTTAAATATGTATTAAGAAGTGACTGACATAAATTAGGCAGATTTCAGAAGCCACAGGCCGTGGCTTGTAGAGGACCCCCTTCTGCTTGACATTTCATCCTTGTCAAAGATCAAATTATTTTAATTTAGGCTGCAAATTATAAGAAATGAAGACTTCTTTGTGGGAATTCCCTGTGGTAATCTGACTTTTGTTGTTACTGCTGCTTGTCAGTGTGCAAAAGATATAATATGCATGCAAATAAGGTTAAAAAATATGTACTATCTAATTATCCAGCCAGTACATTCCACTTGAAGACAGTGGGAGGCCTGACACACAGTATGTGTTTGATTCATTGAGGCCTGCAGGGTATTTACACAAGATTACTTTTAATTATGAAATTAATATCTGTTTATCTAGAATGTATAGCAGTAAGTGAGCATACACATGAGCAGAATTTTTAGCAAAATAAATCATCTTAGTATTTAATACATATAAAATACTGGGGAAAACCACAAATTCGCTTCCAAAAATGACAGTGAAAACCTAGGCCTTTATTCTTGTAAGAAAAGTGTTACTAAAAAGTTGCACTTTCAATTGTAGTAGTTGCCACACCTGCCAATTCACTTTCAGATATGCCTTTTGACTTTAAAGTTTTCCCTGTATGAATATAATCCACAGGTTTAAAATTTGATTCTCGAAGAGCGAATATGAAATGGAAATCTTAGTGTTGAAATTGGTCTCTCTCCGGATTTATGCTCTTCTTAGAAGAATTAAGATGTGTGTGCATTATAATACAGTTGTTTTTTATCATCTCAGAAAGTTTCAGAATAAACAATTATTCACAGTTATTCTTGCGTTGTACTTGGCTTTTCTTCTTCAAAGCTGTAATAAAGTTTTAGGCAGAGAGGAAGAAGTGCCAGTGACCCACAGAGCAGCAAGCTGCAAGATGTCAGTGGACTACTACTGAGGCATGCTTCATTATTTTTCCAGTTTTCTCCCTGATTATTATGTGTTGGAATTGCAAAATAATACCCTTAATCAATTTGAAATGGATGACTGGATCCTCTACAAGCTTGCAGAACATTGCAGGAGTAGGATCCAATGTTTTAAAAATATGCTGCTCTGCACTGTGGTCCATATGACTTGTCAGGATATTGATATACTCTATCTATGTTGTGAGGAGTGAAGCTAATCCATCTCTAGCCAAGGTACCAGTACATGAATCCTGGGCAGCTCTGGCTGGTTCAGTGAACTAATGACTAGAACTGGATGCTTTGCTTTCCACCTGCAGGTTCCACTGTAGTAATATAAAGTTATGGCTTATTTTCTCCTGTGGAGGTTCTTCAGTATTTTGCTACATTTCATATGAGTTAAGAACTTCCTAATGTTGGTAGAGAGGAGGACTTGAGTAAATTATAGCCAGTGAAGGCTAGGTATATATGCCATCTAGCTGGGTTTATCCCATCCAAAGTATCTCAGGTGAACTGTATTTGCAAATGTTGGGGTTCCATCACCTGAGAAAATGCTGCAGTTTATTGCTGGGCAGGCTGATACGTTAAGATCCCTATGCCACTCTCCAAAAGTCAGAAATATGGTTCCTTTATAAGATATAATTGGAAACCAGATTTAGCATAGCAATGTACTTGTATAAAATGTCTTAATGGCCAGGTTTGCTATAGGAAGCTTGATAAAGACACAGTAGTGACACAAGATGGGTATCATTCCATCACTGAAGGGACTATCCCATAGACTAAGATTGCTTCTGTGTGTCCAATAAGTTTTGGAAAGGTTTTAGATCACTGATGCCTCTTCTTGAGCTCCACATCCTATGTTTTCCCTTAGCAATGACACATGTTTCAGAGAACTGGTTGGTGAAGGTTCTGGGGTAAGACTTGCTGCAGCTGCATCAGGAATTGTACCAATTTCTACTAATTTTACTTGTTGCTAGGAGCTACTAGTCAACCATAGCCCTATGCTGATATGCTTGTTGTGCCTTTGGATTGAAACAAATACCTGTGTGCTGTTCTGTGTTCCTGGGGCTTGCTCAGACCCTTTTCCATAAGTCTGTGTATTCTTTGCCTGCAGGGACTTCCTATTCCATCTGTTGTGGAAGGGACTCAGTTGCAAGAGTGACAAGTATCATTGCAAAATCATAAGGCAGAAAATTTAGCTGGAAAAGGCAACAAAAACTCCAGTTATTGATATTTTGATAGTATAAATGTTTTTCTGCTAATAGCTGTAGTGAAGCTAGAAATATATTTTGCTTGGGTCAGTGAATGGGTATCAGATAACAAGACAGTACCAAATGGTCGCACACTTAGGCAATCAAAAGCTGAATAGCAATCTTATTTTACCTTCTGATTAATGATTTGTTCTTATCTCATACCTCCTTTTCAGATACTAGTATATCTCTTAGGTGTAAACATTGAATAAACTATTAGCAGTGTTAAGAATGATAAATTGCTGAAGAAACATATCTGATAAAAAGAACATTCAGATTTTTCTTTCTCTCTTACTGCTTTCTCTCTCTTTTTCTTTTTTCCCTTTTTTTTTTATTCCTTTCCTTTCAGTGTGATGGAATTCAGCTTGACTTAATCAATATCTCTCTGGAAGGAATTGCCATTCTAAACATCCCAAGCATGCATGGTGGATCGAATCTTTGGGGAGAGACAAAGAAAAGACGTAGCCACCGTCGGACAGAAAAGAAGAGGTCAGATAAAAGAACCACCGTTATAGATGCCAAGGAATTGAAGTTTGTGTGCCAAGGTAAGCTTACAGATTGATACAAGCTATCTGGCTCCATAATGTCAACTCAGTTATATAATTGACCTTGTCGAGGAAAAGGACAGACAGTTCTTAGATATTTCCTTTCTTGTGCGTTTAGCTTTTCTGGTGGGAAACACTGCCACAAGGGCACAAACAAAGATGTACTGCCAGTTGCAGTCTATGTACTTGCAAACCTGCCTCAGATATTGCCTGTTAAGCAGACTAATCACACCATGTGGTGTACTGTTGGCTACTGGAACATGTAGTCAAGAAGTAGTTGGAGATTGTGGAGTTGGAAAGTGCTTCCCAAGCATTTATAATGTTTCTTAATGTCAGTGTGTGTAAAACTTGGGAATAGTTGTGCCCTGATTCTAACAAGCTTTGGCCAGAGGTGAGGGAAATCACTTCAGGTAGAAAGAGCAAGCTGTCGGTAAATTTTTATGTTACTATGTTGTAATGCTGTATGAATCCTTGAATACATATGCTGTAGTTGGCTTGCACAAGCATGATCATTTTTTTCAGGGCTCATATACTTTTCTGGTGATTAGATGCACTTNGATCTTGTTAAGCAGACTAATCACACCATGTGGTGTACTGTTGGCTACTGGAACATGTAGTCAAGAAGCAGTTGGAGATTGTGGAGTTGGAAAGTGCTTCCCAAGCATTTATAATGTTTCTTAATGTCAGTGTGTGTAAAACTTGGGAATAGTTGTGCCCTGATTCTAACAAGCTTTGGCCAGAGGTGAGGGAAATCACTTCAGGTAGAAAGAGCAAGCTGTCGGTAAATTTTTATGTTACTATGTTGTAATGCTGTATGAATCCTTGAATATGCTGTTAGTTGGCTTGCACAGGCATGATCATTTTTTTCAGGGCTCATATACTTTTCTGGTGATTAGATGCACTTACTCAATAAATTTTATTATTAAACATAACTCTTGACAAAACCAATAATAAATAATTATTACTATTCTTCTCTGAGAATCTGAATACTATGCATTGTAACACTTGACTGCATGTCACAAGTCCAAGTGATTATAAGCCATCGTTCTCTTCACACATTCCTTCTTCAAAGGAATGAACAGTTTGGGTTTTGTTTGCTTGTTTATTTTTCTCTATTTATCCTACAAAAAGGATCATCTTTTGTTTCAGAATATCTTCTTGCTTCTCTTCATTATTCAGACTTTATAAAGATCAGGACTTAACTATCTTATGCTCTTGGGATCCTTTTACTAGTTTTGAATATCCTACTTTTACATTTCATCAGCAGTAATTTTTAAGTCACTAGTTATAACATTGTTCATTGTTATGCATTTTAGTTTTAATTCAGCTAAATTATCTGGATGACAAAATTTTAGGAATAAAGTAGTTTTTTGTAGCTTAGAGGCTGCAATAGGTACTAGCATTCAATTTCTGTGAGCTCTAGCAATTTTACATATGCTCTCAGTATCTTAGTGTAACTTACCAATACACACTGTCAGCCAAAGTCTCATCAGGCACTAAGCTTCTGCATATACTACAATTCTGTATTATGCCCTGATGTTCAAGAGAAAGAGGCTGCTGGGTAGTGGGTTCACCAAATTTTTTCCTTTTGTTTTGCTTCTGAGCACAGGGAGACAGGACATTTATCCTCTTGATAGTAGAGAAACAGACATTATCACTTCTTTAATTATTGAAATTATGTGCGTCTTTGATGCATATTTAACAGTGATTTCAATCTACTGACTATAATTGACGTATTAAAAGGGCATTGCTACACTCAATTTCCATTTTCCTGGACAGGATAAAATAAAATTACAATAAAAATATTAAAGACTGAACAGAATTTCCCATGTTATCTGTTGAAATGTTCATAACGCAGACATTAAGCCTCCCATTACTTAGTTTCTAATCACTTTGTATGCACTGTGGATGGAAGCAGCTTCATCCAAAAGGCAATTTTAAAGCAGAGGTTGACTTCTCAATATCCAAAACTAGATCAGCTCTCACATCACTGAGTACATAGATAGTATTATTGTTTGCATCTTCACTAGCATTCCAGTGCTGAGCAGGAGTACCCTTCTTGGATTTCAGAGTGGTCCATGTTTATTTTGTTCCAGTTTGCAACACTGAGCAGTCTTGAGCATGCAGAGTGAATTCCTTTTAAAGATGTGGGGTGTGTGGGGTTGGGAGGTACATGCTCTATTGCAAGTGCATGTTTAGTTCATGAAACCAGGTTAAAAGAACTCAAAGTAAAACTCAAAAATGAAGGTAGTGAAAACTCAAAAATGAAGGTGAACATTTCAGAACCAACTGATTAGCTTAATGGGCCCACTCCTATCTTATACTGCAAAGAACAGTCACTTAATTCTACTAGCTAAGATAGGTTCTTAGGCTATGTGTGCTTCTTCAACTCCGAATTCAAGATTATTGCTGAATAATGGAATTCAATCAATTTTATGTCTACGTTTCTCAAATAGTTTTGATAAATCTGAATCTACTCACTTGGGAAATAACTGACTCTCACTTGGAAACGCTATGATTTTTTCACTAGCTGATTATTTTCTTAGGCAGTATGTATTTTTGGCACATTGTACTTTTTAGTTTGAAGAAAACATTTTGCAATGTTTTTTTTGCGACATTTTTGCAAAGCTATTAATACCTGGTGCAGAGATAGGTATTGCTGTATTGAGAACCATGATAAATACATACCTGCTTGTTAACTTCTGTTTATTAACTTATTCTGAATAAACATCCTTGTAGTTATTTTTATGTCCAAATAAAGCATCTAATCACTTGACAGCTAAGCACTGCACTTTCTAGGAGAGAGCAATCAATCCTCATGTTTTCCTATGGATACATATATATATATATATATATATGTATGTATATATATATGTGTGTGTGTGTGTGTGTGTGTGTATCAGACACTTTGGGGTTGAATTTTATTTGGTTTTTATAAATTTAATTTTTTTAATGGGACTTCTGAATAGCATGCACATTTACTTTTAGACTTTTTCAATTGCAGTACAACTGTGGGTTTTTCAGCTATGTATCAATCTGCATTCTTGTCTCTGCTTTTCTGGTTTTATAACTTGGCCATAAATACATTAATTGAAGGTTAGGACTCTGAGCCCTTAGGTGGGGTACTTGCATGGACTATTAGAAGCTGTCTCCATGCTCTGGGTAGTTTGGTGCCCTGGAGCATGTTGAGCAGTCCCAAGGAGAACTTCTCAAACTGCCCAAGAAACCTCTCTAAGGTCCTGCTGCTGTCTTCCCGTGCTCTCTTGTACAAACCATGTACGTGCAACGTGATCACCACTGCAGGAAAAAGGGTCAAATTTCTACCAAATCTTTTTTCCTTCTTAGGTATCTGCACAATGTTGGGAAGGTGTATTTCTCTGAGTCCACTCTCCCCTTTCTTTTCTTTCCTATTTAGCATTGCCACCTCTTGATGTAAAAAGGCTTGTCTTTTCTTTGCCCTTCCCATTATTCTCCTCTGCACACACAATAGCCAGACCACAATTTGCACTTTAAGTAATCAAATGGATGTCTGCTTAGAAAACAATCTGATTATGTGCATGTTGTCTGAAAAACAATATATTGAAATTGAGTGGTTTAAAATGTGCATATTTAAATACATTCCCTGCTTATCTTATTAGGGGTTTGTGCATGTATGCTAAAGAGAAACATTAGGCAGTCATAGCATATATGTATGTGTGCCTGTGTATTGCATTTCTGTCTAACTAGTAACATCTTAATATGAAACATGTATGAAAATGTATTTGTCTGATTAGCTTATAACTAATTGGAAAAAACCAAACATATTCAGCTGTAGCATATTAAGTATTATCATAATCCTTGTTAGTGGAAAAAATACTACAGGTTTCATTTCAGCTCTTGTGCAGAAGTAGAGAGTGTCTTTCATCATATTTTATTAGAGTAAAAGTCATGTGGGTTTTATGATTGAATTTGATTTTAATTTCTAATTGATCAGTACAATTTTATTGTAACATGTCAATGCATTTGGAAAAAATATAACTACAGGTGTATGTGACAGTTTGTGAAAGTAGATGACTTACTGTTTTGACATTATGAATCTCACACTTGCAATGTTTCCAATTGTTGTTTTATTTTAAAATCTTCTAGTATGTACATATCTATGATGCATCTATCCACAGGCCATTTGCAGATTTTAGATGTTACTGTGAACTACCCATGAACATTATTTAGATAGGATTTCTTTTGGGATATTCACAGATATTGATAAATGCCAAAATTCAGTAGTTTGAAAAGATTAACATACTGCATAGAAACAAAACTATGAGTTGAGGAACATAAATGCAAATGAGTTCACTACTTGGTTGCAAATTGTGTCTAAAACAAGTTAAATCATGACATGTCTTACATGAAAAATATATACCCCTTATGTCAAGTCTTAAACAGTTTTCTTCCTCACGGAAACTCTAAATAAAATTTTCAAACCTTTTGTAGCAAAAAGGAGGTTTTTGTTGGTATTTTTAATCTCTCCAGTAGACTTTTTGATAAATGAAGTTTCCCTTGGGGTGGGAGTTGTTATGCTTTGATTTTATTGCTGAAGTTCAGTTAGAGCCCTGTTCTGAAATGGTATCTCTTTAAAATCTCTTCAGATTTAATGGCAGAAATATATGTTACTTGTTTTTGCATGAGGGGTTCCACTCACCTCAGTGGACTCATGCTTGAAGACAATATATATGATGAAACATTTAGACTATAAATATTTCAGTGAAATACTTCTTTCATATTTATTTTCTATATCACCAGGCACACTGATACTTAACCAAGTCCTTACCAAGTTGATCTGTGCAGCTTGTTAAGAGCTATAGGGAGCTGTCACTCCACTGACTATTAGATGAATTCAAGACAATGTGCATTCATATCCCAGCACCTAGGCATAAACCAAGCTTACCAATATGATTCGATAACTCTGTGTGGAAATCTCTTTTAATAACTGCATTATGACTTTCTGAATGGAAATGCAGAAGCTTTGGAAATGGAATAATGTGTATGCAGGCACTTCACTGCAGTTAAAAGCAGTTCAAGACATGCAGAGACTGTGAAGGCCTTAAAACACTTCAAAATATCCATACATATTAAGAGAATAGAAAATGCCTTTCTTATTAGGTGTCAAATTCCACTCTGCAGGGAGAGAGAAGCTTCCCTATAGATAGGGGATTCCTGACATGTTCCCTAAACAGCTTATAACTTCATGAGCTAGCTGTGTAATTTAATTTATGGAGGTCTTTCATAACCTGTACTCTGGCTAGATGACCTTTCCTTGTTGAAAAAGTTGAAACTGTGTACTGTATACACAGTCTGTGTAATATATACACTAAATATGCACAGTTTTTAGCACTACACATTATTGGTAGACTTTGGGTTATTTTTGACATGGTAAGGCATGTATAATGAACTCCCCATAATAATATTTTTATTATAATATAATATAATATAATATAATATAATATA